>BGPR01013682.1:0-23914 GCA_013235015.1 Araneus ventricosus | reverse complement strand
GTATCAGGTACAAAAGTATAAAGTAAAAGTATCAGGTACAAAAGTATCAGGTACAAAAAAATCAAGTACATAAGTATCAAGTAAAAGTATCAGATACAAAAGTATCAAGTAAAAGTATGAGGTACAAACGAGTATCAGTATCAACCTGTACCTGATACAGCAAAACCATGTGTCAACCCAACTCTAATTGACAGAGTTTCCCAGCCTCAACATCTGGACTGATTTCGCCAATTTATTATGCCACTATGCAAGCATACCTACGGGGTATTAATATTATGGGTGAACAATTGATCGCCAAAGGAGGATAGTGAGAACTAAAAATGCAATATGCTAGATTAATAAAATGTCATATGCGGTCTTCACAACAAAAATGTGCCCATCTGCATCAAATTTATTATCAAATTGATTTATGGGAAGAACTTCAAAATTCACACTAGATTGCTTCCACAATATAAAGGAGAAAAACACAAGTATCTACGAGGAAGTTGATAATAAACACCAACAAAAATTATCAAATATATAATATCCTTCTAAAAATTATGATTGAGAAACTACTCCAGACTAAAAGCGTTTTAAATTACCATTAAAGGGAAATTTAGCAGATAATTGAAGATTTAACGAATTATAGGAACAAAAATGAAATATCTTTGTACTCATTGTTTTGTATGGCGATTATATATTAAATTAATAAGCAAAATTTCATCATAATATTTTATCTTTAATTTGATTTGCAGTAAACTAATTATTTATTGTATAAGATATTTTGACAGCATTTAAAAATACAAAATAACCAATAAAACATTTTTATAAACGAAAAATGTGACCTATTGTTCAAAATTTTAGACGATTTTATCATGCATTTTTCTAAGTTAGTTTAAGAAGTGCGTCTGTATTAATGTCGAATCTATTGATACTATTACCGTTACAAAAAATAGATAACTAAATAAAAGAAATAAAAAAATAATACCAATCTCGTTTTAAAAATATTCAAAACTAATTTTAAAGCCTAAGTTATAATTCAAAAAGTATAATATTTGCAAACATAATACACTATTTTTTAGAAGATAAATAAAATATAAAAACAAGCGAATATGAAAGCAAGCAAACAAACAACACCAACAAAATATCAAATCAAAAAGAATATCTTATATCTCTAAAACTTCAAACAATTTTATTTTTACAAAATATTTTCAAACTTAATTTTTAAAAAAATGAATGTATAAAAATGAAATTGCAGCTGTTGTTACAAAGTGACAACAAATCCAGCTTTTTAAGAAACACGAAATCGACCATAACTTAACAGAAATTCATTATTATTAAAAAAACTAATCTGAATACAATCCCCATTTTTTGATTCTGCAAATCAATGAAACAGTTTTCGGATGATTAAAGCTCTAAAGAATTGTATCAAGAGGAATGGAATCTTTTTTGTAACGATTATTTTATTCACGACGTTCAGAAATTCTTCAGCGATTCTTCATTAACATCCCAAAGATAATTTTGGAGTGCTTTGTACCTGAGTAATAATGGCGTAATATCCATTTTTAATCAATTTTTAAAAGAGGGGATTTTAATGATATATTAGTGTACCTAGATTAATATCCAGTTCTCTTGAGAGGCGACATATAATGAGGTAATGGACAATAGTAGAGGACCATTATGGTAATTTCTTTTCAGAAGAGCTATTTGGTAACTTAATAACTTTTATGAAGTCTGTAAACATCGATTATTTTTTTTATTTGATCTTGTAAAATAATTGAAACGAGAAATATGCTAAGTAAGTTGTGACTTTTTTATGTTAGAACTGCATGTTTCTTGTACGCCTTAATTTCACAATATTTGATTAATTTTTAAAATTTTTTTTCAGAATAAGGTTGAATCAAAAGACACTTTGAGATGAGCTATTTGCTAACTTAAGTAATTTTTATGAAGTCTGTAAACATCGATTCATTTCTTTTATTCTTGTAAAATAATTGACACGAAAAATATGCTAAGTCAGTTGTCATGTTAAATGGCATGTTTTTCCTACGCCTTAATTTTTTAATATTTGAGAATTTTTTAAAATTTCTTTCAGGAAATGTTTCAATCAAAAGACATTTTGAGATGAGCTATTTACTAACTTAAGTAATTTTATGAAGTCTGTGAACATCGATTTATTTTTTTTCAATTCCTACTATTAGTTCACACTCTTCCTATATATATTTATATATCTTGTTCAAATTTTCAATCGTTAATAAAATAATTTTTATTCATCCACTCAAGTTCAAATACATTTTTTAAAAATTGTAGTGGACGACACTTGATGTTAATACAGTTTTTTCAAATTTTCTTTTTCTTTTTTTTTATTTTTTTGGTTGACCTATGTAGGAATTGACTTAATTTTTTTTTTATATTACTTGCTTATTCTTGTAAAATAATTGAAAAGAAAAATATGCCAAGTAAGTTACGACTTTTTTATGCTATAACAACATGTTTCTTGTACGCCTTAATTTCACAATATTTGATTAATTTTTAAAAATTTCTTTCAGAATATGTTTGAATCAAAAGACACTTTGAGATAAGCTATTTGAAAATTTAAATAATTTTCATGAAGTCTATAAACATTTATTCATTTCTTTTATTCCTGTAAAATAATTCAAACGAAAAATATGCTTATTTAGCATATTTTTTGTTTCAATTATTTTTGTGACTTTTTGTGTTAGAACAGCACGCTTTTTGTGAGACTTAATTTCACAATATTTGATTACTTTTTAAAATTTCTTTCAGAATATGTTTGAATCAAAAGACACTTTGAGATGAGCTATTTGAAAATTTAAATAATTTTTATGAAGTCTGTAAACAGCGATTCATTTCTTTTATTCCTGTAAAATAATTCAAACGAAAAATTTGCTTATTTAGCATATTTTTCGTTTCAATTATTGTTGTGACTTTTTGTGTTAGAACAGCACGCTTTTTGTGAGACTTAATTTCACAATATTTGATTACTTTTTAAAATTTCTTTCAGAATATTTCAATGAAAAGACACTTTGGGAGAAACTAGTTGATAACTTAAGTAATTTTTATGAATTCTGTAAACATAGATTCATTTTTTTATTCTTGTAAAAGAAGTAAAAATAAAAATATGCTAATCAAGTTGTGTCTTTGTATGTTAGAACAGTACGATTTTTTAAGCCTTAATTTTCTAATATTTGAGAATTTTTAAAAATTTCTCTCAGAATATGTTTCAATCAAAAGACACTTTGAGATGAGCTATTTGAAAATTTAAATAATTTTTATGAAGTCTGTGAAGATCGATTCATTTTTTTTTATTCCTGCAAAATAAGTGAAAATAAAAATATGCTAAGTAGGTTGTGACGTTTTATGTTAAATGGCATGTTTTTTCTACGCCTTAATTTCACAATATTTGATTAATTTTTAAAACATTCTTTCAGGATAACATTCAAGGAAAATACATTTAAGTTTCGCCTATTAGAATTAGTATTATGTTTGGTTATAATTTGAAATATTGAGTTAGAAATATGATTAGAAATACTGAGGCTTCTCCCGTCCGGAAAATGCTGTGATATTTGTAAATAATATTCAGAAAAGCATTTCATATTATTAATATCAATTCTTACTTTTATTTAGTTCGTATTAATATATTTAAAATATAATGACGTCATAAAAGTACAATCTACTTTCAATAGAAATTAATAAAATCGGAGTCGTTAGGCTCGTGCATATGCGAAAAAGTGAAGTGTATCAGAAAGAAGTATAATGACAAGAAAGAAAACTGCTGGAAAACATACAAATATTTACAAGACTTTAAATACCTGAATATAGTAAATAATAAACATAAATTCATGAACAAAACAATTAAAGGTGATGCTCTTTTAAGCAAATTTCGACCTAATATGCTTCCTACTAATAAGATCCTTCATGCATTCAATATTGTTACAAAAATCTTTCTGTGGGTGTATGGCGTAAATAGTCCAACACACAGGATAATGGAGAATGAAGGTTTATTCAAAAATGTGCAGGAAAAAATAGATATGCACAGATTACCAATGTAAACAGACAACAATTCACAGGTAATAACAATTCAGCACTTTGATATTTAGCAACACAAACAGTCAGCAAAAAACTAGTAACGACAACAACTGCACTTTCAATAGCGCTCAGCTCACCAGCTTCCTAGCTCGCACTGCGGACGAAGCTCTAAAGTCGTTCCCCATGGATCAACACTACCCCCTCTGATACAGGCGCGGTCCGTATATACTCTCTCCGACTGGTCGTGACGTCACAAGGAGTTTTCTCGTATATTCAAGCGTATTCCCTTTCCTAATAGAAATATCGAGAAAAGGGTTGCATTTTCTGGAATCATCCATTTGTCCCCAAGTCGCCAAAATGGTCGCCAAGGTCAGGGATTCCGGAACAGCCGCTGCCCGTCACTCCGTCCTTAACCTTGTAAAACTCTCTTCCCAACCATAAGACTGACATTTCTGGGAAGCGACTTTCCATGTTCGTAACAATATCGTCTCTTCTCCTAACTGTGAATTTTGTGTCCATGCGGAAGAAACTATATCACATATCCTTTTCCATTGTCCAAAAGATACCGTGATCCACGACTACAGCTCTTAAAATAAATTCAAATTTGAACCCTGTTTACTCCGATACATTTCTCCAAAGCCTATCAAATTTGGACAAGAATGCCAAGATCAAGCTGAGAGCACTTGAAAAATTCTTTCCGTCTTGCAACCGCTTCTTGTTCGCAAATTTCCCCCTCATTTTATTTGTTTAAATGTTTTCCCCTTGCTTTTGCTGTTTCTTTTAAAAAATTTTTCATATTTTTGATGATAAATCTGCTTGTTTCTCTTGTTGTAGCACTAGTAAAGATGCCAAGGTTGTGTTTGTCGCAAAAGTTGCTCTGTGCAATAAATAAATAAAAGGTGAAGTATAAATACAACGGCAACACCACAGTTGTTGCGGTTTCTGAACGTTGCCTGGCAACGGAGATGAAAGAAAAATGTTATGGGATTCAATCTTGTTAACTTGAGGGAAGTTTGCTGTAAATAGGTTGTAAATAACCTTTACATGTAAAAAAGATGTGAGTTGTGCAAGTCCATAATAAATGTGTTTCTTTAAAAGAAAAACGTAATATTTTTTAATCTATTGTTTGCAATACAGTATATCACCTACTAAGCTAAAAATGATATGTAATAAACAGAAAGAAATTAAACTACGATTTCAAAGCTACTCACTGATTACACTGGGACACAAACAAAAAAAAAAGCGACAAGAGGCTGTCTCTGCGAAACGACCGCTGGAATTGAGGAGCGTAGACTTACTTACCTTACTCAACTTCGACTTTCTGTGACAAAAGTAGCTCTATGTGACTATTAACTTTATAGTCTATAGTGGCTATTAGTCTAGTGTGACTATGTGACTCTATCTATGTAAAATTCTTCGTGATTATCACCAACTTTGCAGCTCGACTGTGACTAAACCGTCATTACAAATTTTAAAATTATTTTGTAAGATTCAACGCCTACCTTTCTCTGTTAAATGAAACTAAAACCAACTCTCTATGTCATTTGGTTGCGGACCTATAAGCGTTAAACTTCAGCGCGAAATTCGACCTAATTCAACAATTCATGAGTAGTATTTCGCGCGATCTATGAATGAATTGCCTTAGTGTGCGTGCGTGCGCGCGCATCGGTCGCTGTGACGTCATCAAACTTTTTCGTGATTTTCACCAACTTTACAGCTCGATTGTGACTAAACCGGAATTCCAAATTCTCAAATTCTTTGTGAAATCTTCAATGTCTACTTTTCTCTGTTAAATGAAACTAAAACCAACTCTCTGTGTTATTTGGTTGCAGATCTATAAGCGTTTAACTTGAGCGCGAAAAGCGACATAATTTTTCCTTTCTCGTCACACCATAAGACCATTATGGAGGGACGTAAGTCTACGTCAAAAACTTTTTTCATTTGCCAAAGAAATTTTAACGGTTTTAAGGTATCTTGAGGCTGCTGATTTAAAAACTAATTTTATTTTTTTCGAATTGGCTGTAGTGTTTGAAATAATGTATATTATCAACGTTTCAGTAGTGTCTGTAGTACAGTGGGCCAAAAAAGTCAATTTTTTTTCATGTCACTCACTATACAGCGGGAAAATTTGAAAATTGGTGAAAAATAAAACGAGGAAAAAAAAATAATTAAATTGATTGATGTCTACCGCTCCTATATGGGCGATAAAAGTCGAAAAAAGTGGCGAAATTTGACTGTTTTTTCATCAATTTTAAAATTTTTTCTTAATCTCTTTATTATAGCATTAGTTGTTAGGTACTCAACTTCTTAACAGTAATAAATTTTATTTTATCAAAATCGGTCTATATCTTCCTGTCACAGTTTTCTTTCAAAGTTGTCAAAAATGCGTCAAATCACATCAATTTGCAATTTTTAGTTTCTAATCAACAACAGAATCTTCACATATCATTATGTCGATGAAATTCAGCAGGTCAATGTGTATGCCTAGCAAAAGGTTATTTAGGTCTAAACAATATGAAATTTACTTATTTTACTTGTTTAGGGTAACACCTGAAAAACTAAGCTCCAAAATTAGAATGTTATGTTAGTTCAGAACGTACGCCAAGAATACTGAAAGTAACGAAAATTAACACATCTTGAAGAAAAGACTTCGGCTACCAGGATATCAAAGTAATGGAACAAACATATAAAGTTAGATGGTACACACATTACTGCTAGATATTCCAACGCGAAACTTCCACTGTGTGTAAGAGGAAATCATATAAAAGCTTTTCCATGAAGTAACTAAAGCAGAATATTTAATTTTCTTTTTATTGGACTTAATGCAACACCATCATATATTTTTACCATACCATTATGATTCATCCATTTTATTTATTAAAATTAATTTCTTTATTTCATTCATTAATATTGTTTTAAATTTTATTTTTTAACTTATATTTGACACAGATTTTATGTGATTTCTACATAGATTTATCTTGCGATTTATATATCGATTACTCTTTAGGATTAAGTTGATATATTGCTTTGATTTAATTTTATAATTGATTTATATTTGAGACAGTTTCAATGTGGTTTGAGTGGTGCGTACGTTTTAGTAATGAAATATAATATTCATTTTATCTCAAAAACTAGAGTCAATCTGACAAAAAGAATGCCGGATTCGGAATCAGCACCACGAAATTACCCTGAAATCACTGGAATGCCACTGGCAAAAAATCAGTATTGACCAGTGAAAAAAAATCAACATAAAAGTATATTATTTAATATATCTATATTCGAAATTTGTTAATAAATCAGTTTGAAAACAAAACGATTGTAGGATGAACTATTCAACCAAAAGCTGTCAAAGCTTATATACCCAGATAGCACGTAAGTTTGCAGCAAGTTTGATTTTGACTTGTCATGGCAAAATTTGACGCATCAAACTTGAATCGAACTTGTAGCAAGTTCGCTGTGACAACTAGCGCCACCCTCGCTTGCAACGCATTTGCTGCAAGTTCGATGTGACAAATAGCGCCACCTCCCTTGCAAATCAAACTTGCTGCAGTTTTGCGAAACAAGCTTCCTGCAAAGATAGCACAATAAAGAGATAATTATTTTTGCCTCTGTTTTAAAAAACATCCGATTTTTAATAGCATCTCCTAAACCGTCCTTCTTTTTATTAATTCAATAAATCAATGATAATTTGTAAAAAAACAAACTTTTTTATAAAAAAATTTTTGAAACATTTTCCATCTTTTTACTAAATATATCACTCGCACTTTAAAGAAAACTATATCGCCTTTTTCTTAATGTTGAAATTTTAACGTTTATAAACAAAATTAAATCTGAAAAACAGTCAATGTTTGTTGAAAAATAATAACTTAGACATTTTGTCCCATTTTAACGTAATTACTTTTGAACTCTAATTTCATAATTTATTCTACTTGCAAAACGTAGTTATTAGCAAAAATCGCTCTCTCTTTGACTTCAAATCATATTCTCAACTCAAAAAATTAATGAAATCAAGAAAAAAGTTATAAATAAATCGTATACGAATCGAAGCGAACGATGTATTAGCGAAATCTATCTTCTCCTGTCGTAGTCGAACTGGTCGAGTGGTATCGACGTCTGTTTACTAATCGGTAGATCGCGAGTTCTATCCCGGCTTGTGTTCGTACTCTGTTTTTGCTATAATTTGCAATGAGTTTGCACGACAAGCTTGTGGCAAGTTTGCTGCAAGTTCGTTCCATGGTGACTTCGAAGCTTTCGTTAACTTGCTGCAAACTTGCACTCTTGTCATGACAAATTTGTGGCAAGCTTGCTGCAAACTAAAATTGCTATCTGGGTATTAAGCAATATGCAAGGTCTCCACAACCCACATTAACTTTATAACGGCGACAACTATTGCCGCAAACTTGATGTCGAGATATGGTAAAGTGACCATTCGCTACACGGCAAAATCGGTTGCAGCGCCATCTGGCGGCAAACAACGGAGTTACAGTTCCTATCTCGAAAGCGGAAAGATACGGGACAAAAGTTAATTACCAAATTGTAGAGCGTCTTCGATTTAGCACGAAAAGTCACCTTAAGATCAATAATGCTAAGATCAGAACGTGTAAAACGCGCATTTGTTTGGTGACGATTTTCAAGCGTGTCGTCTGATATGCTACAAAATGTGCAGCAATAAATCCAAAAAAGATTCCACATGTGCATTGTAGCTTACGGAGAGCGTTTCGAACACCGAAAATAAAAGTATCTGCTGATAACTAATTGTTCTGTTTTCTTTCTAACGCTTTTCTGGCGTAAGAGTGTTTGAAATCGCATCCAAACAAATGCGCGTTTCACACGTTTTGTTTTTAGCATTATTGCGCTCAAAGTGTGTTTTCGTATTAAATCGAAGACGCTCTACAATTTTGTAATTGACTTTTTTCCCGTATCTTGTACCGTTTTGGAGATAGGAACGCTAACTCTGTTGTTTGCCGCCAGATGGCGCTGTAACCGATCTCACCGTGTAGCGCATGGTCACTTCACTATACCTAGACACCAAGTTTGTGGCAATAGTTGTCGCCGTTCTCAAGTAAATGTGGGGTAGAAGGACTTTAGTGGACACCTGTATCATCTCTTAGATTCTCTTGCCATGTATGGATGGGAAACATAAAAACTGTTATAATTTGAAAATTTTAGCAAATCCGACACGTCGCTGTAATGCGCAAGAGTTAAATACTAAAAAAGAAGAACATCCTTATTAAATTACTCGAACATACCTAAACGCAATTACGGCATAATCCGAATAACTCTCAATGACCAACCAATCAGAAAATTTCTTTTCCCTCCAAATAGACTCATAATTGTTCTTACATTCACCAAACAAGGCAAAAAGATCACGCTCCAACACTTTTCCATCATCCCGTCTCAGCGTTTACCACGTTATCGGGTGGGACACCCCAACCACCTAATATGCCCCATTTTGCCGGGGCGCCTCCCATTGATTGGATTGCGGTCAGCCCCAGGGACCTGCGGAATAACGGATGATGGCGGGAAAAAGAAACAGCAAAAGTTCTTGTCGTTCGGTTGCTTTGCTTCCTCGCCATCAGATTAGGGCAAGACAGAAAAGGGAATTAATAAAAAAGGGCTGCAAGAGAAAAGATGCGTAAGTATTGTGTTTGTGGGGCCGCAATGAGAGTTCTTTGTTGGGGATTAATATGTGGTGAGATTTTACTTCGTAGCGAGCCACAGTCGGAAAATGTAATTTTAGTTAGCTCACTGTTGAATTGAACTGTTATTTCCTGCTAAAAGTAAATGCTGTTAATGCTTGTTGTAATTAGATCTTTGAAGAATATTTATACTTCAAGTGAAAGATGTGTTTGTATTTTCTTATGTTCCAAAAATTATACCTATTTTGATGAATCTCCAAGTTTTCAACCTCCCTGAGTGAGTACATACCATTTTTGGAATTATTGCCCTTTAAGACCGAACCCGTACGATGGAGTGGGTTAGACTTTAGCTTATATTTCTGTTCGTGGTTAGTTATATGCAGTAAATGCCAGAAGAAATGATTTTCTTGTTTCAGAATCACTATAGATCTATTTTTCTCAATGGGTGGCAGATATCGTTAATTTTTTAGTTGTAGTTTGCGTTTAAACCATTGGTTAAAAAATACGTCCGGTCTTAAAGGGATAGGGTGTCCAAATAAAATGATCCTAATTTAAACATTCTTTTAAAAAATTTATTAGCCATACGTTGGCAATGTTACGCAAAATTGGTTGCTGAATTCTCAAATTTTGCCAACAATTTTTAATTTTCGAGCATGTATGAAAACTGAGGCTGTATACTTACAAAATGCAGACTGTGCAGAAACTGCAACCAAATTATAGGCTGCAGCGTGTTGCATTTACTGCGGAGATGTTATCTCGCATCGAAAATGAACACGATTTTCTAAACCGCATCATTTTTACAGATGAAGCAAAATTTCATGTGAGCAACAAAGTGAATATAAGCACAACTGCAGAATTTTTGGCTCAGATAAAACCCCATGCAGTACAGGAAGTGGAAAGAAACAGTCCAAAAATCAATGGTTAGTGTGGACTTTCACATGATACAGTCATAGGACCCTTTTTCTTTGCTGAGACTTCTGTGACGGCAAACATTTACCTGGACGTGTCATGTTGCAAATTTACGTAATGCCCCAAATGCAGCATTTAATACCCGCTGTTATCTTTCAACAAGATGGGGCCCCTCCTCACTGGGGACGGATGTTCGAGCATTTTAGGATACAACTTTACCTAACCTATGGATAGGACGCGGTTTCCCAATTGCCTGGCCACCAAGATCTCCAGACCTTACTCCACTGGATTATTTCTTTTGGGGCTACGTCAAACACAAAGTGTACTCAAGGGAGATACGTGGTGCTGAAGACTTTCGTGCCTCGATAAACGCTGCTATTGCTACTGTGACGACGGAAATACCACAGCGGACCTGGCTGGAACTGGACTACCCGCTGGATATCCTCAGGGCTACTAAGGGAGATCACGTGGAAGTGCACAGATTTTTTAATAAAAATTTGTGAGTACTGTTATCTAATTTTATATTTCTCTGATACTTTTTAAATTTCTGTTAAATATAGCGACCTTTCCAAATTAGGGACATGTGATTCGAGCACCCTGTATTTTTGACTGTTTATGGACAGAATAAGTAAGAAACGGAAGGAGTCGGGCAATTAATATTCAGTAAGTGGTGTTTGCACAGCATTTATAGACCAAGAGAAGTGAGTTTTTTTTAACTGGACCGTTCGGCATTTATCTGTTTGTTTGTAAATCTGTTTGTTACTCTGTCACGACCAAATGTGTTGCTCGATTTTTTTTCGAATGTGGCATGAATGTTCCTTGAGGTCATTGAAGACTACGTATGTGTAAGGATTTTTATTTTTTTCATACCATTTCAATATAGTGGCAGTTTTAATAATTACATCACCTATAATGATAAATTTTCCTCTACCCAAAGAGTTTATGTATAAATATTTGAAGACTGCTTCAACTTTCAAGAGGTTTAGCACTTCTGTGAACAGTAGACCTCGATTTTTTTAAAGCCTAAGAATCACTTTTCATCACAGTTTTTAAAGGCTTAGCCATTTTTCTTCTAACGCAAATTGTTTACATAAGTCTGTGCTTTTTATCAGTATTAGCAAAATTACCGTTAAATGTCTGCTTTTATCGGTATTAACAAGATCACAATTAAATGTTTCGACGTCGCTATATGTCTCAAATGTTTTAATGGTGTAATCTCACCACTGACTTGCCAAACGTTGAAATCATTAAAATGAACACCATCTAGAAAACGAATAAAAAATATTTTTACATACATCCTTTAGAATTATCTCAAGAAACATTCATGTGAAATTCGAAGAAAATCGAACAACGCGTTTGATTGCGATTACACAACAAACAAATCTACAGACAGAGGAAATGCCGAACGGTCAAGATGAAACAGAACCTTGAGTCTCTCGGTCAATAAATCAAAGGCTAAAAAGTAAAAAAAAAATTAAATTTTTAAAAAACTTTTCTTTTAGTACACTCATAAAAATGAGTTTTTAAAAACCCTCTTTATTATATCCATTTTGTCTTCCTTTGAATCCTTCTAAAAATCACCGAACCTATTAAAGATTTTTCAGCACAATAGACAATTTGAAATAAGCTTTCATACATAACAACCATTTATTATAATATTTATTAAACACAATGGCAATTCTAACATGACTTGATGCGGTCCATGGTCCATTAATTTATGAGAGATAATTGGCTGTTAACCATCAAGTCATTTCGCAATTCAATTGCACAAAGTCGTTTATGCAACGCAATGAGCTCTTCCAAAGGTCATTATTATATGGAGACAGGACCATTTGTCTCGAAATTTTATCTATTGATTATCTTTTATTCAATAATTAGCTGTCAACGTGGCCATGATTACTCATATTTAATTAATTTGAATTCTATTTGAAAAGCACTTGATGATGAAATGGTCATTTATTAGAGTTTTCGGTAGTTTCGAAATTCATTCTGATTTCTCATCCATACGAAGAATTATACAAAGTTTAGTTGGAGAATGCAAGTTAATCTCTTTGCAAAATATTTATAAAAGACGTATTATAGAAATTATTGTCTTTCGAAATTCACTTGATTTCTCAACGCAAAGAATTATACAAAGTTATTTTAGTTGCGATAGGATTAATCGCTGTAAAATATTTATAAAAATGCGATATTTATGTTAACGTTATTGTCTCAAATTCATTTCTAGATTCTCACACAACGAATGAGATTATACAAAAGTTGTTTTTAGTTGGAGTTAAGTTAATCGTCAAAAATATTTATAAAAGGGAATCGTATTTATACTGAATTATTGTCTTTCAATCATTCCTGATTCTCACCATTTATAAGAATTATACAAAGTTATTTTAGTTGAGGTAAGTTAATCAACGAAATATGTTATATGTTATTTATGACATGACGTTATTGTCTTTCAAAATTCAATTCTGATTTCATCCATACAAAGAATTATACAAAGTTATTTTTAGTTGGAGTGAAGTTAATCCTAAAATATTTATGTAAATGCTATTTATGCGGAATTAGTTGTCTTTTCGATATTCTTCTGATTTCTCATCCATGCAGAAGAATTATACAGATTCTTTTTTAGGTTGAATTGGTAATCGATTCAAAATATTTATAAAATCTATTTATGCAATTATTATTTTTCAGAAAATTCATTCTGATTTCTCATCATATGAAGGAATTAGTAAAGTTTTTTTTAGTTGAGAAGTTAATCGCTGTAAAATATTTATAAAATGCGTATTTAGATGAATATTGTCTTTCAGAATTCATTCTGATTATCCATACAGAAGAATTATAAAAGTTATTTTGATTGGGTGAATCGCTGTAAAATATTTATAAAATGTATTATGAATTATGTTCATGAAATTCATTCTGATTTCTCATCCATACTGAAGAGTATAAAAAAGTTTTTTTAGTTGAGGTGAAGAGTTGTAAAATATTTATAAAATGCTATTATGACGAATTATTGCTTTTCGAAATTCGATTTTCACTTTCATCCATAAGGAATTCAAAGTTTTTTTAGTGGAGGTGAAGTTAATCCTGTAAAATGTATAAAAGAATGTATTGTAATGAATTATTGTCTTCAGAATTCATTCTATTTTCATCCATACAGAAGAATTATATAAAAGTTATTTTTAGTTAGTGGTGAAGTTAATCTCTGAAAATATTTATAAAAATGCGTATTTATATAAATATTGTTTTCTTTTAATTCCTTTCCATTGCACGAAGATACATAGAGTTATTTTTTTGAGTGTAGCGTTAATCGCTGTAAAATATTAATAAAGTGGTATTTGATTTAGCATTGTCTTTCGAAATTCTTCTGATTTCTCATCCATAATGAAGAATTATACAAGTTATTTTTTGTTGGAGTGAGTTAATCTGTGTATAAAATATCTAATGACGAATTATTGTCTTTCTAAAATTCATTCTGATTTCTCATCCTCACCTAAGAATTATATAAAGTTTCATTTTTGTTAGGTGAAGAATCGCAAAATTTGATATAATATGGACATATGTGACGAATTATTGCTCTTCAAATTTTCGTCTAGGGTACTCAAACACGAAAGAATTATGACAAAGTATTTTTGTTGGGTAGTTAATTCCATGCAAATATATGTAAGTAAAAGGGTATTTGATATTGATTATCTTTGTCAATTCCATTCTGATTTCTTCATACGTAATTATACAAGTTATTTTAGTTGGAGTGAAGTTAATGCTACAAAATATTTATAAAAGCGTATTTATGAAGAATTATTGTCTTTCAATTTTCTGATTTCTCATCACAGAATTTAAGCAGTTATTTTTTTTAGTTGAGGTGAAGTTATCGCTGTAAATATACATAAAAGGTGTATTTATGAGAATTATTGTCTTCTAGCCATTTCTGATTTCTCTACATAGAATTATACAAAGTTTTTTAGTTGGAGGTAGTTAATCGCGTAAAATTATTTATGACGAATTATTTTCATTCAAATTCTCTGATTTTTCATCCATACGAAGAATTGTTTATTTTAGTTGTAGGTGAAGTTAATTCCGTAAAAATATTATAAAAATGCGTATTTTGACGAATTATTGTCTTCGAAATTATTTCTGGATTTTCATCAGCATAAAGAATTATACAAAGTGTATTTTTAGTTGAGGAGGTTAATCGCTGTAAAATATTTATAAAAATGCGTATTTATTATTAGAATTTTGTGCTTAGAAATTCATTCTGATTTCTTCCTATCAGAAGAAGGTTTAACTAAAGTTTGTTTATTAGTTGGAGGTGGTTAATCGCGTAAAATACTTAAAATGTGTATTTATTATGATATTATTGTTCTTTCAGAAATTCATTGATTTTCTCATCTATGCACGTAGCACAATTTACAAAGATTAGGTTGGAGGTGAAGTTAATCCTGTCTTAAATTTAATACAAAAACTGCATATTTATATGTTCTTTCGAAATTATCATCTTCCATTTCTCATACTTGAAGAATTATACAAAGTTACTTTTAGTTGAAGGTGATTAATTGCTGTAAATTTATAAAAGTGTGCATTTTACTTGGAAATTAATGTTTTCGAAATTCATCTCTGATTTCTCACTGCATGCGAAGAATAAAGTTATTTTTGGAGCAGGTGAGTGAATCGCTGTAAAATTTATAAATAGCGTATTTATGACGAATTATTACTGAAATTCATTCTGATTTTTTCATCCAGTACGAAGAATTACAAAGGAAGCAGAAAGCTGAGTAGTTAATCAGCAAAATATTTATAAAAAGGCGTATTTATGACGAATTATTACTGAAATTCATTCGATTTCTATCCATTAAAGAATTATACAAAGTTATTTTTAGTTGGAGGTGAAAGTACTGTAAAATATTTATAAAAATGTGTATTTGTTCATTACCCTTCGAAATTCCCTTCTGATTTCTCATCCATAAATACACTATATGTTATTTTTGTTGAGGAAAGTTAATTGCCAAAACATTTTATAAAAGGGTGTATTTATGATGAATATTGTCTTCGAAATCTTCCTGATTTCATCCATAACAGTTGAATTATAAGCAAAAGTTATTTTTTAGTTGTGAGTAAGTTACTTGCCAAAATATTTATAAACGTATTTATGATGAATTATTGTCTTTCTGAATATTGATTTTCAATCCATAGAGAAGAATTATACAAAGTTAATTATTTTAGTTGGAGGTGAAGTTGAATTCGCTGTAAAATATTTATAAAGGCGTATGATGACGAATTGTTGTCTTCGAAATTCTTCTGATTCTCAACCACACGAAAGAACAGAAAGTTATTTTTGCTGAGTAGTTAATCTGCTGTAAAATATTTTATGTTAAGTGTATTTATACCATTATTGTCTGCCTTTCTGATTTCAATTCATACGAAGAATTATATGTTATTTTTATTGAGGTGAAGTTAACGCTGTAAAATATTTTATAAAGTAGTATTTATGATGAATTATTGTCTCTTTCGAAATTCTCTGATTTCTCATCCATACAGGCGAATATTATTTTAGTTGAGTGTGAAGTTAATCGCTGTAACATTTAAAGGGTATTTATGACGAATGCTTTGTCTCTTCTCGAATTCATTCTGATTTCTACATTCCATAATGAAGAACAGGCGAAAGCTATTTTGAAGCTTGAGGTAGTTAATCGCCGTAAAATATTTATAAAAGGGTATTTATGAATTATTGTCTTTCGAAATTCCCTTCCTGGATTTTCATCCATACAGCGAATGTATACAAAGTTACTTTTAGCGGAGTAGTTAATCGCTGCGTAAAATACCGCATTTATGAATTATTGTCTTTCGAACACTTGATTTCTCATCCCACAAGAAGAATTATGGTAAAGTTATTTTTAGTTTGAGGAAGTTAATCACAAAATATTTTATAAAAGGGTGTATTTATGATGAATTATTGTCTTTCAAAATTCTATCTTGATTTTCAACCACAAGCAAAGAACATACAAAGTTATTTTTTGTGTGAAGTAATCGTTGTAAAATACTATAGCGTATTTATGACGAATTATTGTCTTTCGAAATTCATTCTGATTTCTCATCCATACGAAGAATTATAAAAAGTTATTTTTAGTTGGAGGTGAAGTTAACCGCTGTAAAATATTAATAAAAATGCGTATTTATAATGAATTATTGTCTTTCGAAATTCATTCTGATTTCTCATGCATACGAAGAATTATACAAAGTTAATTTTAGTTGGAGGTGAAGTTAATCGCTGTAAAATATTAATAAAAATGCGTATTTATGACGAATTATTGTCTTTCGTAATTCATTCTGATTTCTCATCGATACGAAGAACTATACAAAGTTATTTTTTGTTGTAGGTGAAGTTACTCGCTGTAAATTATTTATAAAAATTGCTATAGATGACAAATTATTGTCTTTGATGATTTATTTTTTAAAATCTTAATTATATTGATTTCTTACTGGAATATTACCAATTGCAACGGTTCTCATGACACGACTTCGGAAATATTTGCAGTTTTGATCGGATTTTAACGGGCAAAGAATTTGGTATAGGGAGGGTGAGAATCACTGCCGAGTTCGTAATTTCGTCATCCAGTTCAAGAGAGGGTGGAAATGGTAGGAGATGGAATTTTTATTACACTATAGCTCTATACTCACTTAAGGGAACCTTAAATACGGAATGAGAACCTGCCATATAAGTAAGCAGAGTCTCGCTGCCCGGTGGGATATAGTGATGGTGGTGTGGCTCTTGGGGCCATCTCTGAAGACGGGTAGTACCCCTGTAAAAGGGAGAGGGATCGTTGAATGGGCTTCTCGTAATGAAGGCTACAATGTGGGGGGCCACCGTACCCAATTTGATGTCGTGGTGTCCGGTCTTTCAGATGTACTGTATAGCCGAGGCTTGGGCGTGGTGTTTTCTCTCGAATTCCTTATGACTCTCTTATGATTGAAGACAAAAAATATAATTCAAATTAGGCGAATTGTAGCCTCATCATAACGGACAACTATTATACTGAACATTTTTGATACCTGCAATATCTCAGAAGTTTGGCGTCGGAAAGGGATTTTCAACCACCTAACTTTGACGGCTTTTTAACCTATGCATGTGACACTTTGCTGGAAAGACTCTTATGAAATTAGAGGTGAAAATGGCAGAGGGGGAGGGGGAGCTTATATATCCAGACAGACGGAATTATCTTCTTCTTCTGGCTTGTCGGCAGGGATTTATCTTTGGTTACTAAGTATAATAATACATTATAGAATTACTGAAATCGGCAAACGTTCTACAACCGTTTTCATAAATCTCTACTTTTTTACCTCTATGAGTGTCAAACAAAATCATGGAAGATTATGTCTGTGAGTTTGTTCGTGTTTTTCAAACAAGACATTTCAAAAAACAGATGGCAGCAGCAATGGGCTACAGGAACTACTGGCAGAAATATTTACAAAATCATTCCGAAGAATTTTAAACAATCCCACATCATGGCATCGCGATGAAATTCACTTTACAGCAGGATAGTGACAAAGCAAATGTAATACGTCTAAGTTTAGTTAATTATGGTAGACCGGGGCTAGTTGGTTGGCTAGTTAGCTTTTTCTTCTAAGAATTTTTTTTAAAGGGAATTAAAAATTAAAAAAAAAACATTTCTAAGCTGACACTATTAGTGTGCCTTCAGAAAGAATTCGGAATAGTAGAATTTGAATAAATTAACTATCAGTATTAATTTAAAACCTCAAACTGACACCAAGTCACTTGGGGCAACCTGCCCGACTACGGGGTAAGTTGACCCATTACTAGTATAAAGCAGATATATCAAAATTCTTTTCTATATTATTATATTTTATGAATTAAAATAACATAGTTGTGATATTATTCACATTATGTGTATTCTATACAAGTATGATGCATTTCTACTCAACGGAAATTGAGATACAGCCTTCATGGTCATCGTCAAATACCATTGTGTAATTATAATTGAGTCCGCTTGGTTTTCCATAACAATTATCTTGCATAATAAATCAGGTGCAATTCCATCCCACATATTCAGAGATATTTCTATAACACACATTTTGAACATGCGTTACTGGCCATATTGGCCCGCCGGGCCAACGGGCCCCATGCGAAATGCTCCAACTAGCCCCATATCGCCATTTTTGTTTCTCATGATTGTAGAGATTTATGCTGAAAGCATTTCGATAAACGGTACTTACGTATTAACGCCACCGAGGCTACAGATTTGGCGGTTTTTAAGTGCCGCCACATTTGGCGGTTTTTGTACTTACGTATTAACGCCAATTTGGCGGTTTTTAAGTGCCGCCAATTTGGCGGTTTTTGTACTTACGTATTAACGCCAATTTGGCGGTTTTTAAGTGCCGCCAATTTGGCGGTTTTTGTACTTACGTATTAACGCCAATTTGGCGGTTTTTAAGTGCCGCCAAAACCACCGCAGCTACAGATTTGGCGGTTTTTGTACTTACGTATTAACGCCAATTTGGCGGTTTTTAAGTGCCGCCAACGCCATCGCAGCTACAGATTTGGCGGTTTTTGTACTTACGTATTAACGCCAATTTGGCGGTTTTTAAGTGCCGCCAATTTGCCGGTTTTTGTAAACAAGATTGCTCTTTATTGGCGCATTACCGCCAATCTGTAGCCTCGGTGGCGTTAATACGTAAGTACCCGATAAACATACAAGCCCTAAAGTAACAATGAAGAATTATCTTTCTGAATATCCTTTGTGAAAATGGAAATTTTAATTTATAAGCAAAGAAAAAAAGATTATTCATAAGTGAGGAAATTTACTCAGCTTAGCAAAAATTGTAAAATTCTAGCTTGTTCTTTAATGAACGCTGCATCTTCAATGACGCTGGTGTGGAGGAAGGAAGATGGGACAATACACACTTGTCTGGAATGACAGCGTTAAATACCGGAAAGTTTGAAAATATCGCTACTGGCCCAACGAGCCCCTATGGTCAACTAGCCTCAGTCTACCCTATGAGGTTTAATATTTTAGTCATCGTGTTGTTTAGAAACATTTGACTTTATTAAGGGTGTTGGAGCCCCTATTCCAACAATGTTAAATTTCCCATTTCGATGCACCTTTCCTCAAAATCTGTTATAGATTCAAGTTTGAATTTCTTTATACAAGTAAAGTACATATTTCTCATTATAATGAAATTGGCTTTAAAAAAATTCCAAAATTTTTTGTACACATTTTTTTGTGTCAAAACCGACTATGTAATTTGGTCATTTTCGATGTACCTTTTCTCAAAATCTGTTATAGATATATGTATTATGCAAGTAAAGTACACCTTACTCATTATACTGACTGCCGAGTTTGTAAAAGAAACTCAAAAATTTATTTTTTACAATTTTTTTGTGTCAAAATAGGGTAAAATTTCACTATGTCTAATTTAATATTTTGCAAATTTATAAAAAAATTTAAAAATAACCAAAAGCTACATTCAGTATAATGAAAAAGGTGTATACAATTTATAAATTTATAAAAAATTTCAAACTTGAATCTATAACAGGTTTTGAGAAAAGGCGCATCGAAATGGCAAATTCAACATCGTCGGAATAGGGGCTCCAACAACCCTTAAATGGATTATGCCAATAAATAACCAGCGGGAGTGGTCTCTCCTAAACTTTCTCGTATACTACTAACACATGTAGAGAAAACTAGAATAATAAAAGACGTCAAATAAACTTCTGTCGCAAGTAAACCAAAGTTGGACCCACGCGTGGTTTGAAGGATCAGAACAAATCAAATCCCCTGCGCATTCTTTTGCTCAACAGGACCTGGCGAGACTCCCTAAATGTTTGCCTCCTTACAAAATCGCGCCAGAATTGGTTTTTGGCAAACTGCCAAGTTTTCGGAGTGTCCCTTCTTCTTTGCGCAGGCATTGCCATCAGTAGGCATGCGCATGGAGTTCGTTTCAAAACTGAACAAGTATGCGATTATACCGACCGACAGACAATCAACCCTTTGTCGGATTTGGCCCAGAATTTCATACGGACCTACATTCATGACGATAAAACTGTGTACCAAATTTTATCCATTTAGCTATTCAAGTTTTTGAGTTGTAGTGTTCACATGACCGCGGACATACAGATTGACAGACTTCCCGTAGACAGATTTTGTCCAAAATTTGATAGAAACCTACAAATTATGTTTCAAGTTCACATACCAAATTTCATCCCCGTAGCTCTAATAGTTTTCGAGTTATCGTGTTCACAGACAGACAGATATGATTCCCAATTTGTGTTTTTTGGACTCAGGGAGGTCTAAAACGTGGAGATTCGTCAAAATCTCGAGTTCGAATTTTTTGACGATTACAATACTTTCTCTTTGTATACTTCGTAGACGAGAAAGTAAAAAAGCATACTTTCTTTATTCTTTCTTCCATAATAAGTTGTGGAATTTTCGGAATGTAATAGTATTAAATTATTGGCAAACAATGCTCAAGTGGAAAAGTTAGTGCGACTAGCTCAGAAAATAATATATTTTGCCATAACACTTTAACCTATTTTCCGTCCTTCTGTAAAGTTGTCAAGTTTCGTCATGATCTTTAATACGTTCAGCAAACAAGATCCCATAATGCTTTTATTTTCCAGAAAGACAGCTTCCCTCATTTCAAAAATAATTCAGGGTTTCATAATTGATTTAGAATCACTGAAGTGATATCAATTTTGAAACAAGTTGAAGCTTTCCTTTCAGTAAACGACAAGCTTAGAATTTTGCATTGATTTTTAAACAACAGCGACTCAGTGAATAAATAAGCTTGCTCGGGATTAGATAAGCTTGCTTGCATCGGAAAGTCTGGTTTGATCGAAAACAACAATATTTAAATCTGTAATCACGGAGGCATTTTATGAATAGTTAAAAGCGTTGGAATTGTTCGCTTTTGGAGAATTTAATTATGTTAAAATCAATTCTCAGATCTGATTGAGTAGGATTTTAGCAAATTTAATTATGAATATTATTTGGGAAACGCTATATGAGGATTGAATTTGTCATCTTTTAAAGTAAAAATGGTACTTACGTATTAACGCCACCGAGGCTACAGATTGGCGGTAATGCGCCAATAAAGAGCAATCTTGTTTACAAAAACCGCCAAATTGGCGTTAATACGTAAGTACAAAAACCGCCAAATTGGCGGCACTTAAAAACCGCCAAATCTGTAGCTGCTGTGGCGTTGGCGGCACTTAAAAACTACCAAATTGACGTTGATACGTAAGTACAAAAACCGCCTAATTGGCGCCACTTAAAAACTGCCAAATTGACGTTGATACGTAAGTACAAAAACCGCCTAATTGGCGTCACTTAAAAACCGCCAAATTGGCGTTAATACATAAGTACAAAAACCGCCAAATTGGCGGCACTTAAAAACCGCCAAATCTGTAGCTGCGGTGGCGTTGGCGGCACTTAAAAACCGCCAAATTGGCGTTAATACGTAAGTACAAAAACCGCCAAATTTTGCGGCACTTAAAAACCGCCAAATCTGTAGCCTCGGTGGTGTTAATACGTAAGTACCGTAAAAATATACTTTGGTGACTAAAGCAGATACTAATCAATTTACCTTTTCCTTATGAGAAATTCAGTGTCGATAGAAATATATTATTACTAAGAGCGAAAAGTTCCAGAACTTTTTAAATATAAATTGAATTATGCCATTTCCCACATAACAAGCAAAGAGTATGGGACTGATTAGTCAGAACCAGTTTTCCACAATTCAAATAAGTACAACGTATGCGCGTAGCTCGTGATTATAGGCATTTAAAACTTCCCGTCGTGGGGAAGTTTCTCGATAAGGTGCCGTATCACAGGCCTGAAATTACCAGTCAAATCATCACATTCCGATGCTTCCAAAACTATCTTCGAAGTTATTTTTAAATTAACATCTGTATAATAGTTTAGTTACACTTTGGTTTTTTCTCTTGTGTTGGTGGTGGTTCCCTCACACGGATAGTCCGTATTTGATGCTACTGTATTTCACATTGTATGAATATAAGTCTATTCAATGTATTAGATATATTATTATTTTTGAGTATTTTATTTTTATTCTGTACTAGCCGCCTTCGGCGACTAGCTTGTACTTTGGGAAAATGATTTCAATTCAATCTTGTATCATTTTACATTCAAGGTTCTCTTAACAATGTAATTTTAAACTTCAAATTGTGTTGTAGATATTAAACCCATGTTCTTCCTATTAGTGACGTTGTACCTGTTCTGTTCATTGCGTATATAAATGTCCCTAATGGAGTCATATAGCTGACCAGGTCCAGTAACCCCTACTTCGGCACTATCTTCACTTCCTAATTCTTCTTGTAAAATATGCATTTGATTTCAACGTTAAAATGACGCAGCACATTTTATGGCCAGCAGCGTGTTAGCTGGGTTGAAACATGCTGAGAAAAGCAACCATAACCGTTCAACTTAATGGATATATTTCTTATTGTAAACACGTTATGCCTACCTACCTATATTACCTTAGCTTTCAACAGTGAAAGAGAAATATGCAATTAAATATTTGTTTAAATAATGAAAACGGTTTGAGCTGCAATAATGAATAAGTATTGTAAATTACGCCAAAAATATTTTTAAAAATTTATTAAAATTCGGTGAACAACGTAAGGAAATTTAATTGATATTATTGGAAATGAAGTTTTTTGCACTTTCAAGAAGGTGCAAAAATTATTTTTGTAATTTCGACTAATTTTTGATTAATTTAAGATATCCGACTGCGTTCGGAGACACTTTTTTGAAAAATAACTTATACATATTTTTTAATGTTATTTTTCAACTGCATATGTTTTAAAACTATGAAAATATTGTAAAATTAGGCTTTCAAAATAATATTATTTTTAAAAAACTGAGAAATTTGAAGAAAAATGACTAAAATTTGCCTTACGCTAACAGCCATAGTCGAAATCCTATTGTAAATATACATAAATCCTTGTAGGAGTACATTTTTATGACAGTTATCTGTGTTATGCTCTAAAATATTTCTTGTACTTCAAAATAGTTTTGAGATACAGCTGAACATAGTTACTAAACTGGAAATTTTTCATAAAAAATGCTTTTCGTTTATATTTAAGCACTTAAAAATATTACTTGATTTTAAAATGGACTTTAGTTTTTAGAGGAAAACATCAAGCATATTACAGAAAACAATCTCAGAAAATTTCATAGCAATACTTGAATAACTTTTTGAGAAATCATTGTTACGGTCGACAGTTTTCCTCAAAAATATCATTTCTCAGAAAACACATTTAAAGTTTTCATGCAACATAAAATAATGCTTACAGTTCGGTAATAAAACAGCTG
>BGPR01013681.1:0-41092 GCA_013235015.1 Araneus ventricosus | reverse complement strand
TGATAAATTTCCAATCTCTTTTTAAAAGAAAAAATGTCACTATAGATTATGACTAGAAAATATTGAATTTGGAAATATTCTTTGACGGATGAAATAGCTGATCAATTCCTTAAAATAAAAACTGTTAACTTTTTCTCACCAAGTTCTTTTATTTTTAATTCAGGTGTTACTTTTAACTAACTCTTCCACTATTTCCTTTGCAGTTATTAAAAGAAAATATAAATCCCGATGCACGAAACTTTTCAAAAAATTTTAAAAGGACTTTTAAAT
The DNA here is from genome assembly GCA_013235015.1 of Araneus ventricosus. Classification (NCBI taxonomy): domain Eukaryota; kingdom Metazoa; phylum Arthropoda; class Arachnida; order Araneae; family Araneidae; genus Araneus; species Araneus ventricosus. Next base: position 40,822 of record BGPR01013681.1, on the reverse strand, counting down.
GTGAATTTGTGTACGGATATCTATATTAGAATTGAGTAATACGGATTAGTACGAATATCTATATTAGAATTTAGAAAATCCTGACTGTCCACTGTGTTCCACTGGAGAGATTATGAATTTTAGACACTTGACAGTTTGTACTACTTTAGTCAACACAAATCTAAATGTTTTACCTCCTGACAACTGTTATTCAAAGGTTAGCTTATATTGGGCTGCACGAAGGGAAATGGTCAATATGACCTAGTCCCCGACGTAATTAAAAAAAAAAATATTGGAATTGAAAATATCTGGGCTCGCAATATTTACTTCATTTAGTATGCCATACCAAATAACTAAAGTTAATAACAATTCAAATGAATTTTATTTTCGATTTATGATTTCTTTTCCATATCAACAATATATTCATAAAGAAAATTCGAAGCTATAGAAAATTTTGATACTTGAATGTGATCTCGCATATTTCACACTTTTGAAGCAACGTTTCCACGTCGTTTCTGACAGTGGTTTTGGAGTAATAAATACGAGAGGATTTTTTAATATATCTCAGCACATTACAGAACTTGCAAAAATATTCTATGTGCTTTCATAAGTCACAAAAAATGAATATACAGAAAAGAAGGTTTTGAATGTAGAACAAAATTCAAATTAAGACTTCTGCAAAGTATATAGTGTAGTTTGGAATTCTTTGCAAGATGAGGGCTTTTGCAAACCTTTATGTAAATCCTCTCATAGTAGATCTGTTATAGTTAGAAATACCATAATTTGTTTGGTTAAAATCCAGACACGTAGGGGGGGGGATCAAAAATATATTATATTAAACATTTGTCTTCCCTTTCAATACGAATATTTTATTTTTTCCCCCACCAAACGTACGATATACTATCATCCGTTACAACGCAAGCATAATGAAGCACATTGTTTTTACTTTTATTACTCTGTATTGGCTATGTAGTGAGATTCGAAGCCCCCAACCTTGCCTTCAGTGGGGTACCTACATTAAATGGCGCCCAGGGCAATTACCAAAATTGCGCCCTATCCCCTCTTTATCTTTTGAAAGGCGATCCTAATTTTTTACCTAAAATTTATTTTTTCAAAACAGTTAATTTTGTCAAGAACTGTTCTTAAAAGTAAACTGAACCTATCTTTCAAATTTGAGACGTCCAATATCATACTCCCTAATAGTTTTTTGAAATACAGGAATGAGTATTCGTTTTCGTGAAATTCATCTGCAAATGTCTTTCACTCTAGTTATCTTCCCCCTCTATATAAAGAGGTTTCAGCATGTTTTTTTTAATTTTGAAATGATCATAGTTATGTTGTTCCTTAGTCTCTCTTACTTCTTTGTCTCGTGTTTCATTCTTAGATCCCAGCAAACTCATATCATTCAATTAAATAACAAATAATCATTTCATGTTTAAATGTATTTAAAAGTAACTAAATATTACCTTTCAAAAATAAGGTTAAAGTACGAGATAAATACATAGATCGTTTGCAGCAAAGTGAAATTTTATAAATTTAGATTCAATCACTTTAATCAGTGTAAAACTGAAATTAACAAAAATAGACATAAGGAATTTCATGTACGCTTAAAATTAAATTGGAAAAAAAAAGAACTAAAGTAATATACTAGACTAAAATAAAAAGTAATAAAATAATTTCAATTTTTTCAGATTCGGAAGGTTTCATAGACGAAGACAACATTCCAAACTTTATCGAGTTGATAGCTTAAACTCGACATATGAATGAAAAATTGAAATGATTTGTATAAAATTTAAATTTGGAAAGAATTTGCAAAATTTTTCTTTTTACATTTTTTTTATTGAAAAAAATGTAAAGATATACGTTATTGACATCATATTCAAAAGAACTTCATGAATGGGTATGTATCATTTGAGAATTAATTATTATCATGAAAATAGCCTTCAAACAAGGAAGATGCTTTGTTACTTTTATTTTATTTGAAAAAATTAGCTGTAAACGTAGTAGAACGTTTGGCATATATATACTTTAAAATCTGTATTTAAAATCTTACTTTTTAAAAAATTCTTTATCATTTTAAATGAAAATAATTTTAGAAAAATCTTGCAATTTCTATGTAAATCAATTAAAAGACATTCTTTTCAATGTCAATTTACGATTTTGTTGAAAGGCATCAAATCTCCGAAAATGCCAAATCTTTCAGCATCAAATCTCCCACTTTCTCAAGAGATCTCATATAAAAACACATACAATACTTTCCTTTTAAAATGCTTGTACATGTACTAAAAAACACACAAAAAAGTGACTGCCATATTTAAGTAATTATTTTAGGTTAAGTATTGATATTTTAATGGTTTGACATTAAAGGCAAATTTGTTAGATAGTAAAATTCATTGGTGATAAAAATCTAAGTGAGGAAACAAAACGCTTCCCATTTCGGCAGAAACTGAACTTCTATTCATTATGTATTTGCTCTCGATAATCATTTGAGAAATTGCTTTCATTTATCTTAATTTCAGTGCCCATACGGTCTGATAAATTTTACTAATTGCAAAATTTTATGCGATCTTTTCTCTCTTTCACTTTCTGTATTTATTAGCCTTATAGACTAATATGTGCGTTTGGAAAAACAACTGCATCTGGCTTTTGCGAAATAAAATTTAAAATAAACCACTATCGTATTTTCAGCATACAAATTGTGATTGAATATGCAAATATTCAGGATTAAAAACAGTGAAAAGATAGCGAAAAAAGAGAGTTAACTTAAGCTTTGAAAGCCGCTGGACTCCTTTTACACAACGCGAAAAAAAAAAAAGATTCTTTTCCCGTGCTTCACACTCTGCTTATTTAAAGTAGGAATGATACTTTGGAATACTAGTAAATACTTTTTTGCTAATTATTTGTCACGAATTTCCGAAAAAGATTATTTCCAATCAGTATGAATTAGACATACCGTGAGAAACCACGAAAACCCCATGGGGCTAATCTATTTTAAATTATCTTCCCTTATCTCCCACTCCCCAGGACACAAATATTTTAAACGGACATCCCTTTGAAACGAGTTTCCCTTTCAGTCACTGATGAGGTTTTTAGACATCACATCTCTGTAACATAATACTATTTGTAATTTTGTCGCATCTCGAGCTGGTTTCCGGGTTGTAAGGAAGACTAGTCTTTCTTACTATATCCAAAGTGTGGTACTATATCCATTAGGATATAGTTGAAACTATTTTAATTTTTAAGAATTTTGGGGGAAAAAGCTTAAAAAGAACGAACTTTTTCTTAAATACAACTAATTCATTCCTTAATTTTGTGCCCCCTGGTAATTGCGCCCAGGGCAAGTGCCCTGCCTGCCCCACCCTAGTTACGCCACGGCTTGCCTTTGATTGGTCGACGTGAAATGTGCACAAATTGCATGATTATATCCAAATGTACATATATTGGGATTAAAATAAAAAAATTAGAAGACATTTTTTATTTGAAAAAAATCTGTCAGCTGCACGGGGCCTTTAGAAAGCGCGGGGCCTTTAGAAAGCGCGGGGCCTAGTGCGGTTGCACCGTTCGCACCGCCCTCCAGCCGGCCCTGATTGCAAGAAGGATGATCGATTATGCTTTGTTAATTTGCAGGAAGTGCATTGCAAAGCTGTCGCATCAAGTTTGTCATGACTAACTAATATCAAGAAAAATCAAACTTGCTGCAAGTGTACATGCCATCTGGGATAATTCATTGTACTACATTTCTCCTTACTTTCTGTTTGCTTTTACTCCAATTCAATTCTTCAGCCATGATGGAGATAATTGAAGGCAGTGCTTCTTCTGTTGCTTGAACATTTAAGAATGACAAACGAAGTCGGCGAGCAATAACATCAACAGCAGTGCAAGCATATTCGTGTACTGCATATCGGACCTAGAAATATATAAAAAAAATTCATTCAATTATTTCCAACCTGATGTCTTCATTTACATGATTTGCTAAATTCTGTAATTCTATATGAAAGAGAAATGCAGTCATTCATGAACAGTAAATGACAAAATGTACCTCAGCTTCAATATAGGGATATTCTTCATGAAGACGGCGTCCTATTATTGGCCATCGTTTTCCAGTCAAAGAAGCATGCTTTGCAACGGTAAAAGCTCTATCTCCATAAGTATTTGCCAAATGTTGAGCTACCTAAAAGGGATAGTTAATTAAATAATTTCATATTTCTAAACTGTATTCATACTATATCTTTGGTGCACATACTCGCAAAGAATTACCTCCCAACTAGCCTATGCATGCAGGGCGAGCTGAATGATCAAGGGTCACCGTGAATTGTAATTTGGGTACCATGGCCAGCGCATTATAGCCCATATTACGGGCGGCACATGTGACGACCCCTCAGATAGAGGTAAGACCTGACATTGCAATGGAGATAATTCAACCCCACAACATTTTTGCATATGGCAAATGAAATCTCTAAAAGGTATTTTGATATCTGCCAATGGAAGAGATGGCCAATGTCTTGGAAACCATTTAGGCTCGTGGGCCTTTTATCTTCCAATTCTGACTGAAAATCAATGGTTAGTGACACAGCATTTGCAATACCCCTAATATTAAAGAAATTACAAGGATAACTATTGTACCGACCTCAAATAACTTTTACATGGTAATATGTGAAAAAAAGTAAAATTTAGGCATTCAGCGAGGCTACAACTATTATCATCACAATTTACAGGCCAATTTCACGTTCTCATGCTATGTGTCACTCAGACATGTAAAGGGGACAGTCTTAGTAAATGAGGGTGCTTATCTAAACATTAAATTTACTGGGGCCCCAAAATTCAACAAGAATCATCAGTTTCTCTGTGACACAATCTCTGCTCTCCATTAATTGTTTCAAGGACATTCCTAACAATGCTAAATATTTTATTTATCTTCGACAATAGACCCATAAGATCTTTGAAGTTTTCTTGCATTATAGGAAATCCCTGACATTTATTTTGATATCCGAGTTCAATAAAAGACTCTATAATTATTTAAAAACAAGTCAGTCGATTTGATCGTTTGTTTCTATAAAGTTTTCATTAATTGTTCCCTTTCTGCTGATTATTAAAATAATTTTTAACTAAAACTTTTCCTACATACACCGTCTTCTAACAATATGGTTTTAACAACTAGTAAATCTGACATTAGAAAGACAGAAAATTTTTTCATATCCACATTTTAAGTCTGTTTTAAATATGAACTGAAACATATTTTGCACTCAAAAATATATTTGGAAGTCTGGCTTGAACATTTAGTTCTGAACTTTCTTAAAATATGTACCTATTTCTCAAAACATTCTCAAGGCAAATTTCTTTAAACATATCGAAACATATTTGAATATCTCATTGACAAGTTTTTAGAGGGATAAGAAGGGAACAATGTGCAGAAGGTGTTTTGATATACTGCAAAAAACTCTAAGGGAATGCTTCGACACTTTCCGTAAATAATACTTCCTAAAAATTCTTAACTGTATCCAAAATCAATTTATTAGAAATTTTGGCGAGGATTTTTTTTTATAATTAACATTTCATTTTGCAATTACGCATTTCATAATGTTAGCGATTTTGTAAAACACATACATATTTTCTTATAAATATATCATGATTCCATTAATTGTTCATTATTAATAAAACATTTTTCTTAAAATATCATGTACATAAACAATTTACATTCTTTAAAAGTCAATTTCATAAAAACAATACTAGTCGTTTAAAAAATGTAGCATTCTAAAGTATAGGGTAGTTTAACAGAATAAAAATGTCACATGTTGATTGGGCCAAAGGATACGAAACTGAAAACACATCTAAAAGCAGAATTAAAGAAGTTCACTTGCCAGACTTTCATGATTAGTTTTCTTGAGCATACACTAGTCAACAGTGAAATTGCAACACCATGAAGGAATGCGAATAGGCATATACAAATTACAGGATGGGTAGAGAAGAGAGACATATGCAATTGATGAAAAAAATAACGAATATGTAAAAGAAACTGTCTATTCATTAAGAAAAGTGGTCATGACACACAGTTGTTTAGTACGCACATAGTATCCAACAAGCACTGCAGTTACGTGCATCAATATAATGAGGTCAAAAAGCTCCAAGAAACAGTCTCATTCCCAAAAATGTGATTTTAAAGTTAACACTATCAAACTGCTGGTTTTCATCTGGTTGATGTCTCCAAGGTATGCTGCTTTACTATTCCTCTTTGATTGTTTCGCTACTGCAATCTTTCACTTACAAGGAGAGGGCATGACTTGGGAAATTTAATTCGTGATGAAACTTGTCATATTAGCCATACCATTAGGGTGTTCACTCATTAATCTAAAAAAATGCAATGACCAGCCAATTCGGAGGAAATGACCCTCAAACTTTGAGCACAACTTATATACCAGTAACTCTTCAAAAGCAACAAGTGCTCAGATAGTTTAGATGTCAGTGCGCTGGACTACTATTTGCTAGGTCCGCAGTTCAGTCCTGGTTGCCGTTTTTTTATTTCTTCCAAAATTATTCCAAATTAAATTAAAATTTAAAAATATTTTAAATTAAAATTTTATTTTTATGTAGAAAATAACTTCATTTATATGATACTTGAATTACAGATAAAATAATAATAAAAATAATATATAAATAGTTAAATAAAATTATAAATATATCTTTAATGGTGATAAATATTAACTATAATAAAAATTATCATTCTAAATTCATTGAAAGTTTTAAGTTATTGCGTTTTTATGTTCACAAATTCTTCGTTCTTATTTTATCTTGGAAACAGTAGAGAGCAGATGTGAATATATTGAATACGTATGCAGATGGTCCAATATTTTAATGATGTAAAAATAGCAGAGAGCAGCTGTTAATCTATTAAATTCGTTCAATAATTGAAAAGGGACCATTGGGTAAATGTCTTTACTCATTATTGTATGAATTTAGCAGAATTAATTTATAAAATTTATGAGTGATGAAGCCTAAAATATATCTTTCATGTTGTGGGTAATTGTAGTTATGATTTATTAACTTTAAAGTTATATTTATCATTATTTTAGTACTTATAAAGTAAATTTACAAATAATTCAAGTATCATATGAATAAACAGTAATTTTATGTATAAAAAATTAATATTTTAATTAAAAATAGTTAAAAGTTTTTCATTTAATTTGTAATAATTTTGGAAAACTTAAAAACAATGTCAATCTTTCTAATCAAAGAGAGATAATTTTTAATGTGAGCGAAGTTTGTATTCCTACAAATCTAAAGGACCGTTGCTCTTGTGAACAATAGTCATTTGTGCAAGGTGTCAAAATATTTTTTGTTTCCAGTGTTTTTATGATAATTATTATTCTGGTTTTTGTATATAATTTAATGTAGAAATATAAAGTTACTAGTACAAAATGAAAGATAAAATGGAAATTAATTAATAAATCTAGAATAAACTTCTAAAATTTATGAAAGATAATGCCTAAACAAAAATGTTTTATGATGCGAGTCATTAGAGAAAAAATTTATCACCATTAAAGATGTATTTATAATTATTTTACTGTTTATATATTATCATTTTATCTGTAATTCAAGTATCATATAAATAAAGTTATTTTCTGCATAAAAAAAATTAAAGTTTTAATTTAATATATTTTTTAATTTTTAATTTAATTTGGAATAATTTTGAAAGAAATAAAAAAATCAGCACCCAGGACCGAACTGCAGACCTAGCGAATGGTAGTCCAGTGCACTGACATGTAAGCTATCTGAGCACTTGTTGCTTATAAAGAGTTACTGGTATATAAGTTGTGCAAAAAGTTTGAGGCCTCCGAATTGGCTGGCTATTGCCCTTTTTTAGATTAATGGGTGAACACCCTAATGGTATGCTACTAATATGCCAAGTTTCATCCCGAATTGAATTTCCCAAGTCGTGCCCTCTCCTTGTTAAAGCATTTAAAAGATGATCAGGATGTCGACTTTAATATCTCAAAACTGATTATCATGTGATACAACATGCATGGAAACATAACTGTTTGCATATTTTTGTCACTACTTATCATGTAAGTTGCATATAACTAAGCACATTCCATCATGGCGTATTGATTTTGCTATTAATGAGTCTATTGCCAAAAATGGTCAGAAACAAGTTTATCATTATTCTAAATTACTCGGACAGTAATAACTTGGAAAAATTCTACACAAAGGAGTTCGAAATCATCCTCCTCATAATTCATAAAACTGTGTCCAGTCAGCACAGAGATCATGCCTCATGTACACTCTGTCCCAAAAGTTTATAGACTCTACTAAAATATATTTTTTAACAAAATGGAAAGACATACAAACACCAATTACAAATATGTTTATTCAAACCATATGCGACTTGCATTCAACGAAATATTTAGAGAAAATAACATTTTGTATTTGAATTATATAACAAAATGGAAATATTAGGTGTCCCAAAAGTTTATAGAATATATGACATTTCAACAAAAGGTGCTCAATACAATGTTCTTAATAGTTTAAAGTCTTTCCATTTCTCAGTATGACATTGTATACACGTTTTTCCATCGACATAATTAAGGTTTGTAATATCTCTGGTCCCAAGTTGTACCATACACTTTCAATGGCTGTCTTCAAGGCATTCATTAAATAAAATTGCCTTCCATTCTCATATACCTTCTGAGACATAATGCCCCACACATTTTCAATTGGGTTTAGATCAGGGCTCATCGATGGCCACTCGAGAACAGTAACATTTTTCGAGTTTAAATAATTTTTCGTAGCATTGGAGTATGGATGGGAGCATCATCTTGCTGATATTACCAATTTTGTCCCCCTATGTTTTCTGCAAATGGCATAAGATGATTTTCTAGCGTTTCTATGTATTTAGGAGAATTCTGTTGGCCATCTAAAAAGGTCAAACCCATTTGACCGTTGAAACTGAAAGCCGCCCACACCATCACAGATCCACCACCACTTTGCCTACTGAAAAAACTCCTGGGCTGTTTTCATAAATCATGCCAATATTTTATATTCCCGTCAGGTCCATCGAGGTTCAATTTTTTTTCATCACTGAAAAGGACAGCCATCTATTTATTACCATATGACATATGATAACGAGCCCATTGTAATCTCTTACTAATGTGAAGCTTTGAGAGTGGTAATCGGCGAGCCATTTTTGCGTGGATCATATAACCAGATTCTATAATTCATCTATGAACAGTGTTCTTGGAGATTTGAAACCGGGAAGCCCCAGTAATTTCGCGAACCGACATTTTCATTTCTGACTTCAAAGCTATTCTTTGTATCCATCTATCACTGCGAATATCTGCAACACGTGGTCTTCCCGAACGAGGTTTTGGCTCATATGGCGTCTTACGAGTTAATACACGATAAATCATGCTTTTAGAACGATTTAAAAGTTTCAATATTTCCTTAACAGTCTTACAGAGCAATTTCAAATGCAGAATTTTACTCACTTCTCATTAGAGAGCTTCTACGCTTTAGGCATCTTGAAACGCAGAACAAACGAACGCTTTACTTTTCTTACAACGTATTTATTAGGCTCCAGATCGACGTCATGATTACCGATACCATCTATCCTATTAAAATTCGAAGGTAAACAAACGTATGTATGTATGTCCAGCTATCTTCTCACGAACCTCTGAACGGAGAAGCTCGCGGAAAGTACCAAAAGATGGGGAATAATCCAAGGAATCCATTTCGGCCATTTAAATTCCAAAATTACAATTAGTTAAAAAGATAATTAAAAACGTGAAAATAAATGAATTGACGTGCTGCCATCTATTGGCAGAATGGTGAATTCATTCACGGCGGATTCATTTTCCCCCCCTATTATTAGTTTTCGCATCCGGTATTGCATTTTTTTCCTTTTATTTAACGGAAGTTGGTATTTCCTTTTGAGCGAGCTTCTGTGTTCTTCTGTGTTTGGATTTATTAACAATTGAAAAAAAAATCGTTTCCCTGCATTTTTCCTTTTTTTTTTTTTGTCGTACGGTGTTTCGCAACATTTACGTTTGTTGGGGGCAAATATTTATTCATTTTTACCCTTTTTTTTCATTATTATTCGTTTAATTTTTCTTTTGCAAAACAAATATCATGCTAATCTGTTTTAATTTATAAGCATAAGAATTCTCGCGTTTTCATTCAAACCAAACTGCTTTAAGGTGGTAAAAGGCTAGAACTGAAAGTTTTAAACCAACAAGAGAGGATTCAAAACAGATTTAGGTTTGTTGGGGAAGCTTAGTGACAATATTTGTAGGAAAAAAAAAACAGAGGCGGGCATATGAAAAAATGTGGATTCCGAGAAATGCTGGGTTATTAACTATAAGGTAATTAAAAGGTTGGATTTAAAAATTTCAATTAAACAATACAGGATTCAAAGGATTTTTTACGTTTTGGGGGAAACGTAACGTTTATGTTAGCGACAATATGTGTAAAAAAATAAACCGGAGGTGGGCATATGAAAATTAGTAATAAAAAGACTAGATTTGAAAGAATATTTACATTTGTTGGGGAAAGTAAGTGACAATATTTGTTGAAAAAAAAAACGGAGCCGGGCATATGAAAATATGGATCCCAAGGCCTCACGTGATCTCACTTCTCTCCACCCGGGAATATCCCATTATTCAAGGTTGCCCGTGCAACGCCGGGCCATGCAGCTAGTATTTGCACAAAATTGCATTTGTCTATAAACTTTTGGGAGAGGTTATTTCAGTTTATTCTACGATTTAAAAATTGGCATCAAATATACGGGGTAGAACTGTTGTTTTTTTTAATTTAATAGACATAACATATCTATACAGTAAGTTACATCGAAATATATCATATGCAACAAAAAATATAGGCAAAATACAAGATTCTATAAACTTTTGGGACAGAGTGTACATTTAAGAAAACATAATTGTGACCCTCCTGCAAAAAAAAACATGTTGGAAACATAAAAATGCCCAGAACTATAAATTTTACCTCACTCTCGAGACCATAATCTTGAACTAATCTAATATACATGTTAGGTGTCCAGCCACTTGCTCCTTCCAACAAGAGACCATCAGTTTGACATTCACTGTTTGGATTCAATTTGCATGTCTCAACAGCAGCATCAACTGCTTCTTTAGCCATAACACGGTATGTCGTCCATTTTCCACCTTTTGAAGAGAAGAAAGTAATCCGGGATGAAAACAACAGAAGAAAAAAATTAACGAATCTCAGAATTGCAAAAATGTCTAAATTCCATTCTATTTAAAAAGGGAATCCACAAACTTAATGAATCTCGAAAGATATAATTTTTTATATAGTATGTTCTTGGAAACCCTCCGCACTTTTGTGCATGCACCAGGCAGATTTATTTTCCCCAAAATAGGGGAAAAGTGAAAAATTGATTGGGATATGTTAACATTTCACTTAGCGTGACCTAACTAAGAACTCCGGAAATCCGCTCATCTTACTCAATGCCTGTCACCCCTTTCCGGTGTAAAATCGTCCCAAAGTGGTAATCTCAGGACAATGAAACAATCTATATCTTAATACATATAGGATATATATTCATTCAAAGATTCTTTGAAGGTGTATCATAAGCAATTTGTCATAAGCATTTCATTTTTATCAACATCCGAAGGCATAAGCATTCGGATGTTGATAAAATCATATTTTGATGATAATGTCAAATGGTCTCATGGCCATATCAGAAAATTCAAGATTGCAATCCTTATCAAAACAAAACTTCCTGAACAAAAGAATACTACATCATTGATAAGTCAAGATTTTTCTATTATGCAGCAAAACAACTTATGGCTACATATGACACATAGACCAAAATTTATATATCACAAATTTTCACTGAAAAGTTTTATTGATAACATATCATAATGATAAAAAAACTTTATAAAATTACACAATTTTTACATCCAATTTTTTATCATTTGTAAATAAATATTTGATATAGAAATAAGTATGTGCATGAAATAACTCTTGAGCAGATTTAAACTAAAGTGATGTAGCACATTTTCAAATTGCAGTTAAAAATTCTCAGTCCTATTTTTAAAGCATCATGCTTGTTTAACATTATTCTACACATCAAACACATTTTTTATTTCATAATGTAGTTCATTTCTTTGTTTAAAATCAGAATTCGGTTTCATATGCAGATGCTACAAACTGAAAGTCAAAGCAAAGTACATCTCTTCAGACAGAAGCTTAAAAATGGTGATGAACAAGAAATTTCAAGAATCGATTAGATCATGAACGAATTAATTTTAATTGGTGGGATTTTAGCATTGCTTCCCAATTAATTGTAAGTAGAGGGGTCACACAGAGATAAAAAAAAAAAAAAAAATTGCTGTTTATCCTGTAAATAAGGTAAGGATGGTAAAAAAGGAATAAAATAAAATTAGCAGTGTGACTAACTAATGAAATTAAATATCACTAAAATATTATTTTGCTTGAATAAAGTATTTAAAATATGCATAATCAGATGTCTCAGGTTTGGATGGAAAATTTAATATTACACAAAAGCATTTAAATAAGTACAAGAAGTTACCTATAATGTAAATAATTTAAACCTAACTTTTAATTTAAACTGATTATTGCCATCTCTTCAAATAAAATAATAAAATGAGTCACGTTTTTCTTTTTCAAGCATTATGAAATTATATGAATAGAAGAAAATTGCTTAACCACACAAGTGGAAGGGGGGAAAATCATTCTAAAACAAAGCGTTGTATGCAACTGAGTTAAAGACAATAAAAATCTATTTTTGAAGTTTAGATTGGTATTTACTTTGTCGCCAATATATTTTTCTCACATTATATAAAAAGTGCATTAAGCAAATTGCTGTTTTTCTGATGAAGGATTTTCAGCAAGACATATTGGAAGAAACATGAAAAGATTGCTTGCTACTGAATTAAACTTTTTCTGTATGTGGAAGAGTAATATAGGGGGAGGAAGGGGGAGGGGACATCTCTTAATTACATTCTCTGTGTAAAGGCGTTGGACTCATGAAAAATTTTGCCCAAGAACATACATTCTCTAGTCAATTCACGAGCAATCGGCAGCCATTGGCAAACTGCGATTTAGTTCAATCAGCAGTGGTGAAATTTTTCTTTATAGGACTAAAGGAAAATAGTCACCACCGATTAAATTAACCACCAATGACAAAAACGACAATCAGAAAAGTCTCCTAGAGCAATCTTGATATTTAAATGTATGATTTTAAGACCATTATTATTAAATCGTTTCTCTATTACTATCTAATATTTGTGTAACTCAAATGTGCATAAATATATTTCTTTGATTGTCCTTTACTTGCAACAGAATATTTGCATAACTTCAAATACTCTTTAATCTACTTCCCACAGAAAGCCAAATAAAGACTAAATTTCAATACAATAAAGATATTCAGTAACTACATAAAACATGCAATAATATCTGCAATGAAAATTACAAGAGTGAAAAAACTTAATATTTCAGTTCAAACTTTTTTTGCAGCTGACTTACACAGACCTATGTTTAAGTACAAGTAAATATAATGAATAACATCGTTCCGCAAAACATAAGTTTATAATAAAAGTTTTCTTCCATTAACAAAAATTAAATTTTAGAAATATCTGGGTAATGCTTAAAAAATTGGAGTATTTCAGGAGTTTTTAAAAATATAGGACTTCAGAAAATAAATGACATACTTAAATTTATTTCTCATGTAGAACGATATTGTGCATCTTTGTTTAGATTCGTGGGTGGGTTCTTTAATTGAAAAAACAATCCCAGATTATGAAGACAAAGAATGAAAATGTGTTTATATATTTGTAATAAACGATTTTATTGAAATGGAAAAAAATACAACATAATGATGCTGACAGTTTGCAGAAAAACTTAAAAATGTCAAACACTATTTTAAACTAATAAAAATCAATTATAATCTTACCAGCTATAGTTACAAGATTTGAGTCACTAACATGAAGAACATGATTTCTTGCTAAAGCTTCAGTTGATCCTTTATTGGGATTTAAAACCAAAGGACGAATTCCACTCCAAACTGACATCACGTCCCCTCTACGAACTAAAATTCATAAGAAATGAATATGTAGAATTTTCCTCTCAAATATAGCATTGAACTTTTATTAACATGTGATAAATTTGTTTTAATGAACCAAAATAAAACCACTCAAATATACTCTAAAAGTAAAATATTATGCCTAGGGATATTTAAAAACAATTATTGATACACATCACTAATGTATAAACTGAAATCTTAAAAATGGGGTTTCAAAAGTAAACTAAAAGATTTTTTTAAATCAAAAATTATGGTTTTGATCGGGATAATTACTGGACAAAAATACAAATAATCCAGCATGAGAAAATCATGAAAATGAAATGTATGCATATTAAGCAAGTACTTTTCATTTAGGAAAACTAATTAAAAATGAATTCAATGCAAATATCGATATATACAGCTATTTGCACAATTTATAAAATCGATCTAAAATAACTTAAGGAAACTCTTCCCCCACAAACATTTTGATACCTTTTACTCAAAATTTGAAACCTGCAATTGGTCTTTTATAGTTAACTGGTATAATCTTAAAACATAATTAAAACATGAACATCAATTAGTTTAGAAAATTTCTAATTATGTTATTTATAAATTTATTATTTTAGAAAAAAATTATGACTTTTTCTATATGAAAATAATCAAGAAACATCGATTTTTCAGTTGCTTCTTTATCCTTTTCAAAATTTCAAATCTATCAAAGCTTGGGATAAAATGTTGATATGGCAGATCGAAAAAATGCTTCACAAATGAAATATATAATATGAATAAAAAGTTTCAGACATAAAATAAAGACAGAATTACTCTATGTTGATAAACTTACCGGTTATTTCAGGCGTCAGATAATTTTTTACCTCATTAAGTATAAACTGAATTTCATCTTCTGTAGGACTTGGGTGATGAGTAACTTCACAAGGTCTGTCAGTAGTACCTGTTAATCCATTTTAAACAGTTTAATCAACCTTTAATATGACTTAACAGCATCATCATAAATAAGTAAACATCTAATAGAGCCAACATTTAGAAATTTTTAAGACAACTGCAAAATTTTTAAGAATTGCAAAAACTCATTACTACCTAATCAAGTCATTAAACATTTCAGTTCCAAAGTTCTTGTGAAAACTAGATATGAGAAGAGACAACAGTTCTCCCATTCCATGTTGTAAAATTGCAAAGTGAATGACTGTACTTTTTCATTTTTATGCTCAAAATCATACGAGTGGTGAAAATAGTTATATTTCGGCAAGATAAAAATTTTCTATGATAATAGTTACAATGCATACGATAGTGACCTTGACAAACTCTCAAAAATGATGACAAAAAAATCAATATTTATGTGCACATTCAGGTTGACCCAAATGACTGAGGCGGCACTTGGAGATTTTTTTTTCATAGTGCAAGAACCAAAATTAGTGATGGCCGTACCAACTAATGTGTAGATACTTGAAAATAATAAATAATAGGAACAGAAAATGCTGCCTGGAACACAAATGGTTAATGAACATTTTAACATAACAAAATTACCAATTATTCAGACAGCAACTCAAATCCAGTTAAACTTCACACCAACTTTAAAATAATTTCAGTATTTACGTTAACAAAATTGGCATTGTACAATTGCACAAAACATTTTAATAACTTTGTGTTTCAAATTAAATCTATTGTTATATTAATTACTTTACACTATTAAAAAAAAATTTGTAAATTTCAATAGCAAAAACATTGAAGAAGCTATTAGCATCCTAATTTTGTTTGCTTCTAGGAAAGGATAATTTGCTAAGATTGAAAAGTAAATATGCTCTTGTTATTTTGCAAAATAATTACTCTTCAATGACATTTTAGTCAATCAAAAATATAAAGTAAAACCAAGCAACGTACCAGCAATTGTCATTTTTTGCCAAGGTAGGAAGAAAATTACCCTCCCATCGCTAGTTGCAGGATCTAGTAATCCCATATTGTCAGGGCTAAAAAGGAAATGTAAGTTAAAACAGTGTAAAATTTATCATATTTAATTTGCCTTAGTACTGAATATAAAAGAGAGCAGAACAATTTGAAAAATATTACACTGCTCATATAATGTTACTAAAACACATTTAATATTTTCAATGTTTCAATCAACTACATAAAAAAGTAAATGTTCAAGAGAAACATAAATAAACAAATAATCAAAGTAAACTTAGAACTTTCAACTGCACATTTTCCCAGTTCACAAAATTAAATTTTAATAAACAAAAAATTATTTCTTTTAAATCATAAATTCTTACGTAATGTCTTTATAAAGGAAAACCCATTAGGTGGCTTTCAAGCAAAGAATTTCTTTAAAGAAAAAATAACCAACACTTCACCTGTAATAAGCTGGTAAAACAATATGAACTCCAGCACTAGGTTGGCATATCACTGGGCACTTCTGGTCATCCATTTTGCGAATAGAATCAGTGAAAGGGCCAGTAGCATTTATTACAGACTTTGCATGAATGACCCACTCTTTTCCTAAGGAAAATAATTTTGTAAAATTAAAACATTTCTATGCTTAAAGTTCATACATAGTTTATAAAAAGTGAAAAATACTGTTAGAAACATGACCAAATAACCCAAATTCAATAAAAATATTCTAAACTGCTTGGATTCGGCAGCATAACAACAAAATCTGGTTATTATGCGCCAAGCAACCGTTTAAAAATTGACACTAGTTTTCTGTAAAATTTATATTGACACAAATTCATCAAATTTAATTGATATTACTTCACCAAAATGAGTCGATTTAAACATAAACCAATAACTTGTTAGATAAGAGAATTAGAATATGCTGTTATAAACAAAATACAAATTATTACTTCAAAAAATAAATTAATTTTCATTAAATAATAGTAATATTCTTAAATTTATTTTCAGGACCAAAAAATAAAAACATTTATAATAAATAAAAAGAAGACCCACAGGTGACTAGGATCCGAAAGCTTTTGTACATCATGCTATTACACCATCATCAACATTAATTGTGATAGTGTTTGTTTCTGGGGGTAAAACACAATCGTCAATGTCAAACAACGCAAATTAAATCATATTGGTTCAGCATGTACCGTTTTCAAAAATCATCTAAATAAATTAAAAATTTAGATTTTGCTTAATTCAAGCAAGATTGTATGCCTCCCCATTCCTTTCCAAGTTCATTTTTCCTTAGAATTGACCAGTTTCAAAATTGAAGAAAACAGAAAAATTGTAAACTTATGAATAAAAGCAGTAAAACAGATCTGATGAATTACATACAGTAAACAGATTTTTAGTGTTTGTGCAACTAATATGTGATGGAGTATACCCTCCAGACAAATTTTAATGCAGAATCGGGTTTAAAAGGGTTAGATAAATACTCAGTAAGCTGAATAAAATTGGGTAACAATTGACCACATATAATAGGGTGAACTTTCAACAATTTGAGCTTAAATGCATGCTTTAATAGTTCAGAAATTTATGCAACTAATTTCTGAAACTAACTCTGTGCACAATTTCTGAATAAATTAAGTTCTCCTTAATTTCATTTCTTGGAACTGTTATCCAGTCTCTTATTTTTGGCTAGAATTTGAAATGGAAAGACAATCCTAGTAACAGTTTGTGCACAGATATCTACGACTGTAGCACATAAAGGAATTTCCAGGAAAGGTGCAGTTTGAGTAAATTTGAATTTCTCATTAATTTTTTAAGAACATTTCTCTCATCTCGTCAATGACATCAGAAAATGCTGTATTAGAGAAAAAATGCTATTATTTCCTAAAACTTTAAAGAACCTAGTATATTGCCATGAAAGAGCCTCGTACATTTGCCTTACTATTTTGAAGTTTTAAGCAAACAAACAGGTTCATTAACCAGTTTATATAAAAACTGATTTTGCCACATATGGTAAGAATAAACTCTACACAGTAGGTATAAATGCTGTTTTGATAAACTAAAAGAATTTTTATTGCTTCATTTTTCAAAGCACAATTGTTCTGACCAAAAAAGAAACTCTCTCATGCACTGAATTCTGAGAAAATTCTTCGAGGAGGATGAGGAATAAAAATGCAACCTCGGACAGCAATTTGTGATTTTCAGGACTCTTGATGAGTAGATGCATGAAATTCGATTGCACTAAGTTGTCTGTATTCAGTATCAGTAAAGGAAGCAAACATATCATGTTTCTTTTTAAAAAATTATACAAACTACATATGCTTACCTAATTTTTTAAAAATCAAATTTTTTATTAGCTAATAAAAAAATATTCAAATATAAAATTGTTTACTATTATGATAGATAATACTTGGATCAAATAAGAGTAAATAAATTATTTAATACATAAATTCAATAAAATGTGGTTTAAAATTCCATAAAACTAACCAGATATCTGATCTTTCACTCTTGCTCCACAAACTTTTTCCTTCCCATTTTCATCAGGTTTTTTCAATAGTTCAGTTACGGCTACATGGTTGGCAACATTTGCTCCTAGCCTTGCAGCAGTTATAATAATTGCTAAATTCATACGTGCATCATTGTGCTGTCCTGAAATTGTAAAGATAAACATTTTCATGCTTAAAAAGCTTTTATATTTAATAAGTACACTGCAAAACAAATTATCAGCATTCAGAAATAGAAATGAACTTCACTGTGCAAGAATGTGCTAAACAGTTTTCAACAATAAAAAAAAGCAACATATTTATAAGCAATGTAAAAAAGCTTATCTATTTTAGAAGATGCAAAATGTAATTGGGGTATTTACATCACAAATGACAATGAAATAACCAAAATTGTTGGCTAAAATGTTTGAAACATTACTTAAACAACAGGAATTGCTCCAAAAAAAATTCTTTGATGTAACAGCTTAAAATTTAAAACATTAAAAATGTCAAAATATTTATTGTGTGAGATTGGTTACAAAAAAATTGCACTCGCAACTTGCTGCAATGAAGGAATAGATGCAAAATTTGGCAAAGACTTGGAGATGATCTAGCCCACAGTAACATACATCATGACAGATTTCAAATATTCTGATGTGGAGGAAAAAACTTTAAAAGTCAAACATGTCCTGAATATCCATTATATTATATGAAATTACTTTGAAATATATCATTACTAGTTGAAACTCAGCAATGCTTTGCTATTGCTAGATTTGAGAATATATATAGATTAAATGAATTTTGATGTGTGTGTATCGATTTATTTGATCACTTGAATTTCTAGTGAAATATATTTGCAAAAATTTGTGGTCAGCATCTGTAAATGGTAACAAAGAGCCTACTGAATTATATATTTGTCCTTGAATCTTAATGTTGGCATATATTTCTCAGTTATTATATTCGTTGCACCAAACTAGGTCATTTGAAAGCATGAGTTATAATTTGGTATGTTATTCAAAAAAATACTTCGATTGTGTTGTAGTACTAGCGACCAATGAGAAACAGCTCAAGTGGTGCCTTCAATGGTGGCAATTTAACTTTATCATTCAAACAACACATCCCAGGTGCTTCATTCTTGAATTTTAATGCCTTGCAATTTGAGCAAACTTTATTCATACTTTCAACAACCACAACTGGATGCAAGCTATATTCAATTTTCGAATTATACTGAAATGCAATACGATCAATTTGTACCAATTGATTTAATCGATTTATTTGCATACGTAATCCATTATTGCCACGTTTTTCATTTCGATCACTATATGGCAAAGATTGTCTTAATTCTCTAATTCTTACTCTACTTGCTTCATTTCGTGCTTCGTGTTGATTCAGTAGCATGTGACTGTGACATATGTAATACATTTCCTTCATTTCGTTGTGTTTCTTCTTCTGTTTCATTTTGTCTTTCTTCTCATCTTCTTTTGGCTGCATTTGTACGAAGACCAATATTTTGTCATTTTGGCGGCATTTTTATCAACAGCAAATGCACAAATAGACCCGATATCTCACTTCTGTTCATGTTTGCCAGATCAAAATAGCAAAATAAAGCCAAACCGTCTTTAAAAGAAGGCCGAATTTGAAAATTTGATTAAAGCACTCATTTCCCCCTGATTTGTTATGAGAAAATGACTATCCTTGATGAAAAGGAATCCCATTAGAATGACATACGTATAATACTTATTATTAAAATAAAATTTTAATGAAATTTAAAAAAACATCTACATATACAGCTTTGCAAAAAAAAGAAAAAAGAAATTATGTTCTTGCCAGTGCAGAATGAAATGGTCAAGCGGAATATATCAATTCTTGTTAATAACAATGTTCTATATTATTTTTCAATGTGATTACAATAAATTAAAAGTTCTTTCATACTCATAGTCAATGACTAACAGCAAAAAACTGCCTTAATATAAAAAAACGGATTTCAGACTCATAATAGTTGGCTGAGTTTCCAAAACGTGATAAAAATATCAAAAATGCACTACTCTTTGTTTCGTTGTTATTTAAATAGTTGACACCCAAATCCAATACGCTGCAGCGTTCTAAATATTGTTTCTGAAAGATTTTTTTCTATCCCTTAGATTTGACATTTAAACGTTTGTTAAATTGCTGGAGATAGGAATTTCAAACAATACCGAATTTACAAACATAAATGTTTTTTCTTCCTTTTTTAAAAAAAGATATGTAATGTGATGTCCTCTTTCCATTCCTCTATCTCTCTCCTTTTTTAAAAAAGAATATTTTACGTGGAATTTTTCGTATAAGAATTCGATCATGAAAAGAAACAAATAAAAACAGAGAAAGTGGTTCTTATATGCTGTTGCAGAGACAAACATAGTTACCACTAGAAGCATTCTGACTAATACATTCTGAAGAAAGATGGCAGAAACCTTTCTTTTTCTGAAAACTACTTCGTTTGACAGCTCATTGTGGGCAATTTGAAAAGTGTCATATCAATAGTTTATTTAAAAAATCGTAAAATCATTTATTAAAAATCTTTCTAAAAGTCATAAGCAAAAATACAGCCAAAAAAAGACCAATACGGCAACCCTGCCTCTGGTACTGAGGTCAACGCGACGCCGAAAAACAACCCTGCGCATGCGTTAGAGAAGAAGTTGCGCCAATCGTTTTCTCAACCATCGCCAACGGTAGCCAAACATTAAAATATTATTAGGCCCCCTAACTTTCTTTCTAATGGTCAGATTGACGATTTTAATAGCTTTAAACCTTCCCGGACAACGCGGATCATTTTGCAGAAAACCGTGCGTAAGCGTAAATCGGTCCAGTAATTTTTTAGTCTATAAAGGACAAACATACGAACATTGCCTTATATATATATATATATTTATATATATACAGTGAAACCTCTTCAAACGGCCACCCCTGCATAGCGGCCACCCCTCTTAACGGCCAATTTTTTGTGGCACGGATTTTTCGGCCCATAGACCTAGTGTTAAAACAACCCCTACCCTCTTAACGGCCGCCGGGTGGGGTGCGCCCACCCCATTTAACAAACGCATCGGCTAGATATTTACTTTTTAAACTAAAAAACGAACTTGAAAAAATGTTTTTTTTTTTTTCCGAGAAGGGTAAAAATTTAAAACAGTCACAAATTGTATCCTTTTTCAAAAAATGTAAAAAATTATTAAATAAAGTACTATTTTCTCTTTAGATAAGTATCAAACTTCATTTTAAATAAGAAATATGTGTCAGACTTGTTTATATTATGTATTACAGCAATTATCTTGTAATTGTAACGAAAACCCTTCAGAGCGGCCACCCCCTCTGAGCGGCCAATTTTTCTCAGAACGGAGGGGTGGCCGCTCAGAGAGGTTTCACTGTATATAGATAGATAATTAACCTAAATCAAGCAAACTAAGAATAGAATAAACGTTGCAGGAACACTAAATTGTTCAATGCACAGATACAGGCATGCGACCTAACCACAAAGTGATTTGATGATACTGCACTATCTCATGGTGAAGAAACATCAAGACAGTTGATATCTGTTTTTCTTTCCTTTCTTCATACAGAAATCAACCATTGGGGGCAAAATTACAAATTAGAAGTTATTGTTCTGTAAGATTAAAAGTATAATCGGATTATGTGTTGAGTTGCACTATTTTCGCCAAACAGTTACGCTATCTTCACCAAAGGTATCATTAGGTATTTGGAAACTTTTGAAGGTGGCAATTTACTGGGAGATTTCTGAACTACAGTAAAAATACTGACCGTCAGTAGATCAACTACGAAACAAATCAATACCCAAGTGGCAGGCAGGTGTTATTTTTCATTAGGATAATAACAGACATCATTGCTCTTATAATCATTCAATAAATATGAATACACTTTTTAAGAACTGTTCCTATAATCATTCAATAAATAGGAACACACTTTTTAAGAACTGTTACCACGCAAAGTATAATCCAATTGGCCATACATATTCAGGAATATATACGAAATGTTTTCGTTGTTGTAGTCATTAAAAGGCCGAATAAAGAGCTATTTTTTATTTATTATTCATTATTCAACATATTATGAGAGTGGAGGAATATACGTACACATCGTACGAAAGTTTCAAGTCAAAAGCGAGCAGCAAATCCCTGCATTCTCTCAGATAAGGGATTAACATATAGACACGTGATCAAAGTGAAGAGAATATTAGCTATTTTTACTACATTACGTAAGTGTTTTAGAGAAAAGTCTGGCGCCAAAAGGAAGCCGAATTCGCGATTTATGTGTGCGCGTGGAAGCGATTAAAATATTCTTTTAGTAATAAATATGCCAAAACGTGAGATTTAATATACATCCAGTGCGGGAAATAAAACGAAACTGGAGTTTAAGAAAAGTGATTTTGGAATACATTAATATTGTACTAAGATTTTAAATTATATAATATTAGAATTTAAAGTAAAATTAAATGAGATGATTACATATATATGTAATAATCTCACTTAATTTTATTTCAAATTCTAATATTATATATTTTTAAGTCTTAATGTATTCCAAAATCAGTTTTCTTAAACTCCAGTTTCGTTTGATTTGACGCGCTGGATGTATATCAAAACTCTCGTTTTGGAATATTTATTACTAAAAGAATATTTTAATCGTTTCCACGCGCACACAAAACGCAAAATGAGCGACTTATTGCCGCTATGCATTTTCCCTAAAACACTTGCATAATATACTAAAAATAGCTAACGTGTCTATCTGTTAAATCCCTACCTGAGAAAATGCATGGATTTTCTGTCCTCTTTTGGCTTGAAACCTTATACTAAGAGGTACGTACATTCCGTCACTCTCTGATAATAAAAATAAATTAGTTAATAACTCAGTCTGTTTTTTATTTAACGACTACAACAACGAATACATTTCATATATATCATTCCAGAACACCTTCATTCTTCCAAGCTTTAACGATATGAATCGTGTGAAAGCGATAATGTAAGAATTCTTATATAAAACAGTTTTATAAGTGGAAGATAAACTTAGAAGATCACACATAATGATGGGAATTATATGAAAGCTGTATACAATGGCAACTATCAGGTGCACTAACAAAAACTTCACTTTTTCTATTTTTCATTATCATTAAAGATGGATAAAGCTTCTGCAGTGCTCAGTTACTTGTATGGATATATGTTCTTCAACACTTTTCTGCACATCAAACATACATTGTTGAGTTTTTTCTGTCATTCTACTGTACAGAGAATTTCACCAAGTACTGTTTACTTCAAACAGAAAGCAGTACACTATTTCCTCTTAATTGCTACTGATTTTTCCAGAATTCTCTTAATTTTATACCTGGATCCAACCTCAGATATTTAGCTGGATGGCAGTGCAAATACATTTTTTAAAAATGAAACAAATATAAATTATCAGTTTTTAAAGTTGCATGACTTTCAGCTTCTTTTTTCAAACATAAACATTTCTAAATCTGATTGCTGACAAATGACTTTTTTTTATCTACATAAATAAAAGCGAAATTCAAAAATAGCTTGTACGCTATAGAAATCTAGACTAACAGAATAAGATTTTCTTCAAATTTTGCTCACAAATACTATGGATAGTAAGGAAAGTTTTAGTGAAGGTTTTGTGACAGTTGATTAAATAATCATTAATAATTGATTTTTTATAAATAAAAACTAAGTTTCCATGCATAGAAAAGATTTTCATATTTATCATCACCATTCTGATTTAATGAAAATATTGCAGATATTTTAAAACTATTTATAGATATTTTAAATCACTTTCAATCGCAGAGTTTCGAATTCAAACTCGCAATTTTAAGTTTTGCATCATTCTTTAAAAAATTATTAATAACTTATATTAAACATAATTTTAAAAATGTATTCATACATGCAATGGTATTCTTTCAAGCGCTATTTTAAATATATTTTTACTTCTCCCCCTATGATGTTTATACTAAGTAGCTGTCAACAGCTGATTTGATATGTGATAAAACTTTTCTCAGGTTTTAAGTATTTCTTATAAGTGCTTCAAATTTATGACAATTACATCATTAATTTTTTATCAATAAAAGACATGAAAATATTTTCATCCTGAGCAATGCCGGGCATATTAACCTGTACACAATAAAATATAATTATACTTTAAAGTTATAAATATCAGCATTGTTAGATTTCAGTAGTGTAACATGTGCCCAAACATGTCTGGTGATTTTTTTATACTACTTTCCAACGAGAAAATCTTACTAGTTGAATCGACCTTTGGGAACTAAATTCTCTTTTTCACATTACATGTATATACGATAAATGAAAAGACCAGAGATTTTTTGGGGTGTTAAAAAGAAACTGATAAATGCATTTTAATTAAATATCACATAATCTTAATATAGTAAATAAAAGTCGTTGTGGCTATGTATGTGGACATGTTAAACCAATGGACTGTTTTCAACCAAATTTTCCACACTTATTATTTAAGACAAGGGGAAGGTACTTATGAACTTTTCAAAGTCCAAAAGTTAATTAAACAGTCAGTTAAGTAAAAATTAACCAAACCGTTTTTCTGCACTAACTTAGGAGTAAATTGTTTCACAAAAATATTTTTATACTATCTTAAAGTTTAAAATTTTACCTGTCCAATGATAATTTCAGTTTTATGCAATTTTCTCTTCAATTTTCTATTAATTTTTCAAAATTTAATTAATTAAGTGATTGAATTGACACAGACAATTTTGAATGAAATTTATAGAATCTCCGTTGCCAGGCAATGGTGAAACTTTGAACAACACTGCCTTTATTTTTCCGATATTTGTTTATTTTGTAAATATTTTTTTATTTATTATTTTCGTGCAATTTTTTCTCTAATTTTAATCATTTTTTGAAAATTTATTATTTAATGGCTGATGCAATATATTTTTACTATTCATCATTGAAACACCCCGTAGTCCAAGTGTGGAGTTGGCTTAAACATTATACCTCAAACTAAAAAAAAATCAAATTTACATTTCAAAAATATTTAATTTTTAAGACTTATTTTGGTTTTATCAATATTTTCAAGGAAGTACCTTGCATTTTGTGTTACTTTGATATAATTTTATGAATTTGCAAACTTGGTTTAGAAATGACGGTGAGATTTTTATATAAATAAAAGACATTTTGACTTTGTATGTGTGTGTATGTTCCACATCTCCTCTTAAACCACTGAACTGATTCCAACCAAACTTTGCACACTTAGTTAAAATTTCAGTTAATAAAAAAATTTTAAAAATTCGGCAAAACTAATTTTACACCGTATTGAATTTCAGAAAATTAGCTCATTAGTGACACAAATTTCATTTCCTTACAATTTGTTTCTCTCTTTTTAAAAATGTTTCAAAGTTAATTTTGTTGGAATTCAAATGAACTTGTTCAGTCACTGAATGAAAGCATCTCATTGGTTAATTTTCATGACGTAGCCGAAGTTACGGCACTAGTCGAAGTTGATTGGTTGTTACAATCTATATATATTGTTCATTTGTGTTTTTAAGCTATCAGTGAAGTAGCTGTAGTCAGTCGAATGGATGGCTGTCAGTGAGTGTGTAAGCTGCAAGACAGCAGCATGTCTTTATTTTTTAAAGTAAACTGGATTAGAGCTCTTTTGTATTTTAAACTGCCTGGTATCTGCGTTACTCTGTAATTTACACTCACGACATGCCAACAGTGGTTATGGGCCGTGCGATCCCATACTGATGATTGCCAGATGCAGTTTTAAGCCCTACTGTTTAAAGTAGACGGAAAGGATTGTGCCCGTTTGTTGTGAAGTCTATAAAGCAGATCGGGAGATGAATATGCCGGCGGAGTCTTCGCCATTTGCATTCCCGAAGTTGGATGGTTCCAATTATACCTCATGGAAGGAAGACATGAAGGTCGTGCTGATGGATCGTGGTTGTTGGAGCTTCATAATTGAAGATAAGCCATATCCTGAACAAGCTACTGAGAAAGAAAAGTTTGAGTATGGTTGGAGAAAGCAGAGATGTTACACTACAATTTACCAAGGCATCGAAAGAAAATTCCTTCCGTTAATCCGACACACAACGGATGGTAAAGAAGCATGGAACATTTTGAAAACAAATTTCGAACCAACCTCCAAAGCCCGATTGGCAGTTCTTATTGATGAATTTTTTTAGCTCAAGTTTAATCCAGAAGAAGAAACCATTGGAATTTTTTGCAAACGAGTCGATGAGAAGAAAACTCAAGTTAAGGAAGCGGGTTTTGAAATTCCTGAACTTTTAATCGCATTACAACTTATTAGAAGATTGCCAGCCGAGTATGATCATTTGGTTCAAACCCTCTACAGATTGAAGGATGAAGAATTCAACCATCGGGAAGTTGAAAAACAACTTGTAAACGAAGCTGGACGAATTCAACTGAAGCAGAAGGATTTGAATCTAGATTATACAGAGAATGCATACACCGTCGGATCATTTCGTCTGCAGGAAACTAGCAAGAAATCTTCTGAACGCAGTGGAGCAGTGTTGGACCCTTCAAGAAACCCTGGTCAATACAGGAAAATCCATTACCCTAAAGGAATGGGGCCGTTTGGTGACTGTTGTTCCCGCAAAGGACACGATGCATCTAAATGTTATAAGAAGCGGAATAAAGAAAAGAAACAAGCTTTCGTATCGGAAACTTCGTTCTGTGGGACTAATCAAGCTTTTGGAGTATCGACGGACTGGAATCAGTTCCTGATAGACACCGCAGCGACTTCCCATTTCTGTTATGAACGTGACTGGTTTAAAAACTTTAAGGAACTTAAAACGACAAAAGCCCTCCTTGCCAACAAGAAGTCAACCTGTGAAGTTGAAGGAATTGGTGACATTGACTTCATCGTTCAAGACATTAAAGGTAATGTTAAAATTACTTTAAAAGATGTATTGTATACTCCAAACATGGGGAGGAATTTAATTAGCGGAGCCAGAATGGACATAGCAGGACTTAAAATAATTTGGTCAAACAATGTTATGCGTATATGTCATTCTAATAATGAATATTTCTTTTCAGCCTTTCGGCGAGATATGTTTTATATAGTATCTGGTTATCCTTTATTAGACAGTGTAATGCATACTAGTGTAGATTTAAATTTAATCCATAAGAGATTATGCCATATCAATATTCCTATTATTAAGGATATGTGTAAAAATAAAAAGGTTAAAGGGTTGGAGAAAGTAAATATTAAAATAGGTAATAAATCTTGTAATGTAGGTAAAGCAACAAGAAAGTCTCTGAAAAAGAATTATGTGTACAAACGAGTAACAAAGTCTGTTTTGGACAAAGTCCACATGGATTTATGGGGACCTGCACCTGTTAATTCTTTGGGAGGAAGTAAATATTTCTTGTCCATAATTGATGATTTTTCTAGAAAAATAGATGTATTTACTCTTAAAAGTAAAAGTGAAGTATTTTCAATTTTTAAAGAGTACTTATCTAGGGTACAACGTGAATTAGGAAGGAAACTTAAAAGTGTCAGGACGGACAACGGAATGGAGTTTTGTCACAAAGATTTTGAGACATTTTTAAGAAACTTAGGTATTAAAATTGAGAGAACATCTTTCTATACACCGGAATTAAATGGTATAGCTGAAAGATTCAATAGGTCAAGTATGGAAGCGGTCAGAACTATGCTGCAAGATAGTGACTTACAACCAAGGATTTGGGCGGAAGCACTTCATGCCTATGTTCATACTAAAAATCGATGTAGTCATAAATTAACAGAGGGAAAAACGCCGATGGAAATATGGTCGGGACATAAACCCTCCATTAGACATTGTCGTACATTTGGTTCACTAGCATATGTGTATGTACCAATAGTTAATAGAAATAAATTACAACCCAAAGCTAAAATTGGAATATTGGTAGGTTACGCTGTGAATAGAAGAGGATACAGGGTATGGTTACCTAAAGAAAGGAAAGTCGTAGAAAGTATTCACGTTAAAGTTGATGAAACTAAGAACGGCGTGAAAACTTTGTTTGGTAAAGTTAAACATTATGAATATGCTATATATCAATTGGATCAAAATTTAAATAACGATAGTGATTGCAGGGCACAGGATGAAAAATCTAGTTCACCGAAAACACCCTCATCGTTAGATATTTCAACTTGGATAAGATTAGAAAAACCAAGGAAAAAAAGTAAAAGGATAGATGTTTATTATTATCCTCCTAGTAAAGAACGACTTAGATCCATAAATGATGTTAAAATTTATTGTGAGAAAAACAAATTAGAGTTTGACTCTAATCAGTTTAACTTTAAACCAACAAATACGCGTTTTGAAGAAAAAACCGGAATGTCATAATGAAACTAGTTCAGATTCCGTAGATGAAGCAAGCTTTGTAAATGATATTTTTCAACACGAGATATACATGACTGAAATCCCCAAAACATTTAAAGAAACTCAAATTTCTCCAGACAAAGAGAAATCGGACGAAGCTATGTCTGAGGAAATTAAATTAATGCAGAATAGAAAGGTTTGGGATCTTGTTGAACCAAAATCGAATATGAAAGTTTTAGGTTGTAGATGGGTATACAATATTAAATATGATGAGAAAAATAATGTAAAGAAATATAAATCGAGATTGGTAGCACAAGGGTTTAAGCAAAGACCGGGTGTTGATTTTACTAACGTATTTGCACCACTTGTGAATTTTGATATAATTAAATTTTTATTTGTTTTGTTAGTATGTATTTTAGGATGGAATCATTGTCAAATAGATGTAAAAGGAGCATATTTGTATGGAAACCTGGATATTCCCATTTACATGCAGCAACCTGAAGGATTTGCTGTAAAAGGATGCAAGCATTATGTTTGCAGGTTGCATAAGAGCATATATGGTCTTCACCAGAGTGGCAGACAATGGAACATCGAATTGAATGAAATTTTATTTGGACTTGGATTTCATCAAAATGAGTTGTGTAATGGTCTATATACTAAAAGTAATTGTATTTTATTGGTATATGTAGATGACATTGTCGTTTTCAGCAAATTGCAAAGTGATCTTGAAAATTCAATTCTTAATATAAAAATTAAATTGGAAATAACAGAGTTGGGACCAGTTAGATACCTACTTGGTGTAAATTTTGAGCGAATTGGGGATTCTGTGTATTTGCATCAGAATACATATATAAATAAACTTAAGACTAGATTCAAAAATTTACCAAGAAGGCGAATTACGTTACCTTTGAAAGTAGGTTGTATTTTACCTGATAGAGTAAAAGAAAATGAGATAATAGAAACGGAACTTATGAGACAGATTCCGTATAAAACGCTAATTGGATGCTTATCTTTTATTGTGAATAGGTCCAGGCCAGATATTGCATTTGCTGTAAACACAATGTCACAATTTTGTAATGGATATACGTATCATCACTGGACTATTGTTGTTGATATTTTAAATTATGTGTTTAATACAATGTATTATAAAATAAATCTTTCGAATACTCATAATACTAGGTTAACTATGTATTCAGATTCTAGCTGGGGATGCAAGTTAAATGATAGACATTCTACCAGTGGATATATTATGTTATTTGGAAATGTACCAATAACTTGGAAGTCTCAGAAGCAAAAATGTATTGCTTTAAGCTCAATGGAAGCTGAATTTATAGCACTAACAGAAAGTGTAAAATGTATTATTTGGTATTCTAAAATTTTAAAAGAACTTAATTTAATTGATTTCAGAATGCCGGAATTGTACTGTGACAGCCAATCAGCTATCCATTTTTCGAAAAATAATATTGAGAATAGTAAAACTAAACATATTGATATAAAGTATAAATTTGTTCGAAAATTATTATATGATAAAGAATTTGAACTAAATTATATAAATTCTAAGAAAAATTTGGCCGATTTCTTAACAAAACCTCTTGTAAAAGAAAAATTTATTTCGGTAATAAAGGCTATATTTTAAAAGTATTCAGTGACTGATGGGGCCGAATGTTGGAATTCAAATGAACTTGTTCAGTCACTGAATGAAAGCATCTCATTGGTTAATTTTCATGACGTAGCCGAAGTTACGGCACTAGTCGAAGTTGATTGGTTGTTACAATCTATATATATTGTTCATTTGTGTTTTTAAGCTATCAGTGAAGTAGCTGTAGTCAGTCGAATGGATGGCTGTCAGTGAGTGTGTAAGCTGCAAGACAGCAGCATGTCTTTATTTTTTAAAGTAAACTGGATTAAAGCTCTTTTGTATTTTAAACTGCCTGGTATCTGCGTTACTCTATAATTTACACTCACGACATGCCAACAAATTTTATACACAACTAGCCGCCTTCGGTGACAAGCTGGTTTGCTCGTTTAAATTAGTTTTTATTTTTGTATTTTATATTAATTATAGCATTACTCGTCGCAGTTTCAGCCGCGATAACTCAGGAATGATGGAAAAAAATGAATATTTTATTGTATTTGACAGATAGTAAAATATTTAATGACATAAATTTTAAAATGCCAGCAATACAATTCTGTATGATGCATCGCAGCTAATGAATGAGTTTAAAATAACTTTCACTAACTCATCAGTAGAATGATTAACGCTGAATATGGTCGCAAAAGACGAACATGCTGGAGGCCCGTGTGAACAAGTGGGTACAAAAAGTGAGGGAGAAAAAATTCATAGACATCTAAAAGACCCGGGAGTTTAGGTGGTAGACAATAAAATTTAAAAATTAGTTTTTCCGAACACTATTGCCGTTTTGTAATTCCTAGTTTCAGGCTCTAATTTCTAGTTTCTAATTTGATGAGCTATCGCTTGAGGCAATTCAAGTTTGGTGGCAGTACTGTAGTCTTAAGCCTAACCAAAATTTTAATAAAAAATGACCTATAATGCAATATATAAAAATTTGAAAGCGTTTTCATGCCACATAATTTTAAAATGGCAGGAAACCATGAGTTTAAATGCTTGAAGAAAGGACGAAAATCATTTGTGTACCTAAAACACAATAAAAACAAACAAACCTGAAATCAAATATCTGTTGCCACACTACATGAAAATATTTCTTTGAAGCAGGTGCAATAAAATATTTCAGAAATGCAATGAATACTAAAGTGAAAATTCTGCTTTGGAGTCAATTTCCCAAGAAAACAATTTATACTATCACAACCGTAACAATTGCAAAAGCACGTGAATAAAACATTTGCTGAAATAATGAGATGGTTTGAATTTTATTTACAACAATAAAAACATTGTTCAACAAACAATTCATGTTTTAAATATTTTGAAACATTAATTAAAATTGAACAAAATGTCGCATGGAAATAAGATTGGCGTCATTGAAAAGCTAATTTTTTAAAATCTTTTACAAGGATGAGATTGGCAAAAAAGCAAAATGACTGAAATCATACGAAAGCAAAAAATTTGTACCATAATTTATACGCAAAAGATGTTTTAAGAAGTAAAACATCAGAACATGCAACATGATGAAAATATTACACTATAATAATTAATAACTTAATTATTTATAATTCAGTACGTATAAATAAGAAAAAGAATATTAAATTATTATTAAATCATTCACATTAAAAGTTAACAAACAAGCTTAACACATCATCAAGGGCATCAGAAAATACAAAAAATATACATTAAAACATATTTACCACCTGAACATCACTGAGATGCTACATTCGCCCAACAGAAGTCCGAGAAGAATTATATTTAATAGCCTTTTGATAAAAGCTAGCTCAAAAAATAAATAAAAATAAGGACAAATAATTTCTTTTGCTTCATGCAATTGTGTAAAGTGTATTAGCTCTTTATAAATTATAATAATGTGTCATACACTGAATTCTGTTTTATTTCTTTTATTTTTATACATTTTTGCAAAAGTAACAGCACAACGATTTTGCACCTTATAAAGCGAGAGGGGGGGGGGGGGGCGAGAAATTGTACAGTTACAATGACAGATTCATTTAGCATTATTGTTATTTGAAACATTTCCTTAATTGTTAAAGAAGTGGTTTTCTTTAGTTTTTTTTATTTGTGTGGCTTTTGTTGGTAACAGATCTCCATTAACAAGCTTCACCCTTGTTTTGGAGGGCTCCTATCTTTGACAGATTTTTCTTCAATAAAGGATGTGTTTGCATCCTCTGTAAGTTTATTTTCAGTAGAGGCTAAAGTTTTTGCACAGTCATCATTAGTATCTCACTGTTTAATTACTGGCATAGTTGTCGGGACTACATTATCTCTAGAATGTCTAGATAAATCATCTGTTTTATTTTTTATTTTGAGAAGATTTTTTTTATGTCTTATTCTATGCTTTTTGCTGCATTCGTACACAGCTTTCTAGCTGCCTCTTTTGACAGGAGTTTTTCTTTTTTATGTAGTTTATTTATTTGTTTTGTACCATTTTTTTATTTCTTCATCTTGGTACGCCCTACAAGATGACGTTAAGTTTTCAACTAATTTTTTTTAACATGTTCATGCAAAAAAAATCTTTTTTTTTTTTGCAAAATATGCCACAGAGGTTTTGTTTTCTACAAAAACGTGGTACTTAATACTTTGAATGGCACTGAATTTTGGAATATTCATCCTTGTAGAGCTTGCTGATATAACGTTGATTCATCAGTAGAAGTTGAATCAGCTAGGTTTCCTAGCCGGTGGAGTTAAGCCACACGGTCGAGCATATTTTCCCAGAATTTTCTTTCGAAAACGAAAAATAGGAAGGTTTCTTTTCTTTGCGTAAAAGCGGAATTTTCGGAAGAAAAAGCAAATTTTTACGGGTAAAAAAAACAAACGGAAATCCGGTGGTTGGGGAAGCGGAATTTTGAGAGAAAAAAAAAGACAAAAAACTTCTCCAAAATAATAAAAAAAAAACCTGAAATCCGCCAAAAAGGGGAAGAATCTCATCCCTGCTTTTAAGATGATGTAATTTTTTTGGGATAATAGGATCTGAAGTTATTGCGCAAAAACGTTAAAATTTAAAGTAATTTTTAAATAATTTAAATTCTAATTAAAATTTCGAAAAATTCTTTGTTAGTGAGCACCTACTACCCAAGAAGCAACCGCCTGCCAAATTTCAAGTCCCACTGGTTTGGAAGGTTTCATGATAAGCGAGTCAGTGAGTCATAGTATTTGCATTTTATATATAAAGATTTGCACAAATATTTTTTATTGTTGAAGAACTTCTGCCATAATTCATTAGCAGAATTCTGGAAGAACACTAAAAGATAATTTTAAAAGTAGAAGATTCACAATGACGATAAACAATTAATATTAAGTGCAACTATTGATTTGGTTTATTTTCATGCTTTCAAATTAATGAAAAATTAACTATTCAATTGATTGTTTCAAAATATTCATTAAAACCTTTCTTATATTTCAGTATTTGTTAAGAAAATTTGAAGTACCTATATAACAAATAATTTATAAACAAAATTAACTATTGATGCTTTTTAAAAATATTCTGGTTCAATTGATATTTTCATTTTAATAACGTTTCAGTTCATAAAAGAATTTTGTGTATTATAATATTTTATATAATAGTAGTTATTACATTAAAAATATTATACATGAAAGTATTTTAATCCGAAGCAACGCTGGGCGTATCTATATATTTAAAATAATTTGGTTAAAAAAACCTTCACCGAGTCCGCCAGCTTCAACTATTTGACCGATTTTGACAATTTTTTTTTCATTTGAAAGGTTATGACGTCTAGATATGTCATTAAGAGTCGCCTTCCCCCAAACACCCTCCATTTTCGAACGAAATCGAAAAAACTCTTTCCCACTGTACATTTTCTATGGGGAAAAACCTTTGGACCGGTCCAGGAGCAACAACCACCCGACGGATTTCGACAAATTTTTTTTAATTGAAAGGTTATGAAGTCTAGATATGTCATCATGGGTCTCCTGCCCCACCACCACAACCACCCATTTTTGAACGAAATAGAAAAAACACTTCTCCACCATACATTCTCTAAGTTTTTTCGATTTCGTTCGAAAATGGTGGGTAGTAGGGGAAGACGACCCTTGATGACATATCTAGACGTCATAAGCTTTCATATGAAACAAAAATTGTCAAAATAGGCCGGGTGGTTGAGGCTGTGAACTGCCCAAAAGTTTTTCCCCATAGAAAAAATTTTCCACCGAGTCCGCTAGCTTCAACCACCCGTTCGAAAATGGGGGGGGGGGGGGCAAACGACCATTGATGACATATCTAGACGTCATAACCTTTCAAATGAAAAAATGTCGAAATCGGTCTGGTGGTTGGGGCTGGTGAATCTCAGAGTTTTACTATATTATTCGAAATATATATATCCCAACAGTTCCATCACAGTGGCTTGTCAAAAATATTGTAAAATACCTACTGCAGGTGATGGAAACTGTTTATTTAGGGCGATATCATTCTGTATCTATGGATCTGAAGACTTTCATGCCGAAATTCGTGAAAAAATTATACAAAACATTACAACTATATGAGGTTTTTTTTAAAGATTTTACAGTTTGAAAGGAATCTGTTGCCTGCAAAGAATATGAAATCTACAATGGTTTTATGGTCTGTTCTACAGATCTTCATGCAGTATTTAAAACTGAAAAAAGTAGTGGCTGAGAGCCTCAAAGCAGCTAGGTGGCAAGGACAGTGCTGAGCAAAGTGGGTGCTGACCGCAAACCAGCCTGGAGGGCGACGAGAGTGGCTAGTATGCATAAAATAAGACAGTGAAATTTACGGTCATAACAGTCTGTATAAATTACTAAACAGAAGAACTATATCTCACCATCATAGTAAACGAGAGCTCCACAAAGTTTGTCTTTTTTCAACATGGGGAAAAGTTCCAAGGCTCTACTACGAGATAGGAAATAGCTAGATTTTACTTGTTGACGACCAGCAACAAAATCATAAGCTTTTATTCCAACCCAGTAATATGGAACTTGCCACCATCTAAAATATACATCGATTTTTAATATATATTGCTATAAGAGACATAAATAATACATAATGCATTTCCAGGCATTTTTCAAAATATTCTTTGTCATTGCTAGATGATCAATAACTTAATTTGAAAAAGTACCTCAAACAATACTAGATAATTCATAAAACTAGAAGAATTACAAACCAACAAAGCTGTTTTTGAAAAACTAGAGAAAAAATTTAACTTTACTTCATCCTATTTTTGATAAAAGTGAAAAAATATAATACTGTATAAAACTGCATATCTCAATTGAAAAACATTTTTAATCTGGAAAGTTAACAACATAGAATCTATTCGGCATTTAATGTAACAGAAAAATACATCTTAATAGAAACAAAGCTACATTCATACACGAAATATGCATTATAGGGTACCAACATTAATTAAATATTTACAGTTACCAGCAACTTTTTTCTTATTAAAGTATTAATAAGAAACTACACAAAAATCTTGAAACTAAATTATGTATATTTAAATTATGAAGAGATGATATATACAGCATCTGACCACAGAAGGATAAACAGTTGGCATTTAATTATCTACACAAACGCAAAAAAAAAACTCCCATCAAGATTATATTACCTTTTAATTATGAAATAGCTTAAATATAATACTTGCATATTTTGTTATTAGTAATGACAGCATTACTAGGAAATGGCTCAGATCATAGTAACATGAAGTTGATCTAACTTAATATATTAATCCAATGATCCAGAAATTTTACACGATTTCATGAAAAAATTAAGCTCACATAAGCTTTTAACAATAATTTTTATAAATATTATGAAAAATTTGAAAATCTATACAATTAACAGGCCACACAAAGGAAATAAATTTAGATCAAAATCTGCTGTTTTTAAATTTTCTTAGACAACCATCCTACCTTTTAAAGGAAAAATAACATTCTATGAATTGTATATAATACAAAAAATGTTAACAGTTTTTTTCTTTAATAATAATGTTATGTTTATTAACAATAAAATTAAAAAATCAAATAATGTTTCCTTGCATATAATCTAGAAGGAAAAACTTCAAATGTGTCCTTTTCATATATATATTCATTCTAACAGAAGACTTAGTAGAAATGTGAAAGTCAAAACTTAGTATCAAATTTGATCAATAAAAAGCATAGTAATATCACCAATAATTCAAAGAACCTAAAGTAATGAACTTGGTTAAACTTTCACTAAAGTTAAAAATAATTTATAAAGAAAGTGCAATAGAGTTCTGAAAATTACACAAGTAAAAACATTAATGACAAACAGCATAAATGTTAAAAGATGAAATAATACGAAATTTATTAAGATTTGGTCAGATGCCTTCATCTACAAAATGATTAACATGAAAATTCTGGCTTGTTGATATCTTGTCTCGCACAAACACACAGTACAAGAGAAGAGAACTCTCTCATCTCTAAAGATCCATTCAAGCTAGTGTAGTATGATGTTCCAAGCCTGATCCTTTCCATTTCAACATATTCTTCAACTCTATCACATAAACTATAGGCACAAAAATGCTTGTTTGACAATGACACAGAATAAATGTGAACTCATATTGACCAAAGAATAATCTAGATTTTAGAAAGTGTTAGATTTATAACCACTTCATTTTGTGGAAAATGCCTGTGCTAAAAGATTCAGAGTCCTTTGGATCGAATAAAGCAGGTTTTATTTACAGCATGGTCTACATGAAAAGCAGAATCACAGTGAGGATAAAATGAAAGTCACTCATATATATAGATTTTCAAGAGGATTGAAAAGATAGAAAGGCAGCCAATGGGGATTCATAATGATACAGTGAAACAGCGAATAGAAAACATTAATACGACAACCAATCAACTCTATTTAAAAAGGCATGAGGTTTCTGAAACTTAGTGATGTAATGTGCGAATACTCTATTGTAACAGAAAGACACCCAAACGACTGGAAAAGAGAAATACAAAAATTCACATCAAAAACTATCAATCCTTATCATGTACTTCAATTGAAAAAAAATCACCACCAGGCTCACATTAACATCTTGCCTATTCCCTGGGAATATGAAACAATCTATCTAGAAATTAACTGAAAAAGAAAACATATGACTGAAATTCAAAATAAAGAGGTTTCTAGAGATAGTTATTCCTCCAAATGGGGCCAAACAAAACCTGTATAACAAAAAACTGTACCGTCTCCTCTACTGCTATCACCTTACCCAACTGGATCTCAGCTGCCTCTCTGCACACCTCTCAACTAGAGATAAACCAAAATACATTGCGAGACAAATAATCCATATGTCTTTATAATGCAAACATATGAAAAGATATACTTCTTACTTTTGAAGAGTTTTAGAAGAAATTATCAAGGAAATTCTTTGACATATAATAGATTGTATCAATAACATAACCTATAGAAACATACCACTATATAATTCTTGGAATCCCAAGAAAGAAAATAGATGTTGAACTCTGATGGAAAATTGACAAAGGTTTACTTTTAACCTCATTCAACTGACTGTTAAGGTGTTGTGCACTTGCATATTTTGTTATAAGTAATGACAGTATTACTAAGAAATGGCTCAGATCATAGTAACATGAAGTTGATCTACCTTAAATAAACTTAATTTCCTTTTGAACTCATTAAAGGTTCAAATAACAGTAAAAAAAAGCATGTATATAAAATTTAAAAGCTAAAAATAAGTCAAGGCAAACTTCTAAATTATGGTGCACTGAATTAATATTTTCTTTTATTGAACTAGATGTTAAGATCTTTTAAACTCTATACACCCTCTTTATCATAATGTATTTATATATTTTGAATAAATGTAAAAATTTCCAATAAAACTGTTCAAATTTTTCATAGAAACAAGCAAACATTTGCTTCACTTACCGATAAATAGGCAACATAATTGGTAATGGATAAGAAAGATGAGGAGCAATAGCCAAGAGATTTGCTCTTTCATGTAAAGCTTCTTTCACCATACGGTACTAAAATACAGGAACAAAGATATATTAAAATATGTATTGCATTAAAAATATGAGAGTTAAAAATTCATCTTTGTGAGTATACAAGAAATATGCAATACTTGTTCAAGATCAAGCTGCAAAATAGCCTTCTGTAAATAACGGACACCTCCATGAATAAGTTTCGTACTGCGACTACTTGTGCCAGAAGAAAAATCATCCAATTCCACCAAAGCAGTTTTTAAGCCTGTAAATTCAAATTTTGTACGTTGATGAAAAGAACTCTATAAAGGTGTAAACATTAATAAATCAGACTCAGAAAAGTTAATGAAGATAAACAGTATATAGTAATGACACTTAAGTTAAAGGAAGTTGACTGAAAAAAATGTCTTTCTTAAAAATATTCCCATTTTCTTTCAGCTGGAAATTTTTATCCTAGGCAGATAACCTTTGCAATATTAAATCCAGACATGTTAATAAAAATTCCAAAATAGAGAAATGTTAGCCATTTTAACTAGGAATCATTTTTAATAGAAAAACTTTGGCTCAGATATATATATATATAGTTTTATTTAAATATAAATAAAAGAAACTATCTTCATTTGTAGCATACAAAAATACAGCGTAAATTATACAATGTCATAAATATATATTACTACAAAACACTGACTCAACTCAATGATGCCTTGTTAACACTGATCATTTAACTTTAGTAGTAATTTTAAAATTTCCTGCTACAATAACAAGAGGTTTTTGATATCCGAGACAAGTTTAAATAGCGAGGAAAATATTTTCAATTTTTGTTGCAAGAATGCAAGGTTTCTCTTAAACTGACAAACATATTAGTTAACTGTTTTAGAACTGAATAAAAAAATATCAATAAATAAAGTAAGATTTGGTATGTCTTAGAGTATAAATTATTTAGAGGATGCAGAGTTATTAACATAGATAGATAATTATCATACAAGGAAATATTTAACATATTGAGCAGTATCTAGAGTATTGTAAATCAAGAGCACTTATTCTCAAAAGTTAAAAATATTTCTCAGTGTTATTTCACAATGTTATGTTAACACATCACAAGTACAGGTTCATATTCTGCAATGGACATCAAATGAAAGGAATTACTTCTTCACACAACTGTTTTGAGAAATACAACTAACATGTTTCTGAGAAATATCACCAAAATAACAAAGTTTAATTCCCTATTAAAAAATAACAGAGGTATAATTATTGTTGAATATGTTTCCTAAAAAGCATTTCTTAATTCATCAAAGTTTTAAAAGAAATAACATTAAAGAGAAAAAAAAAACAATTGACATTTCTAAATCAAAATTTTAAAAAAAGAGAGAATCAGTAAATTGGCAGAAAATTAACAAGTATGTAGAAGTCCAGGAAAAAACCTTAGTTATATATTACAAATACATCAAGAGCTATTCTCTTAATGGTAATTTAATATCATAAAAAATATTAGATTTAAAACTGAAAATTATATTAGCCAAAAAATAATCTGTATTATTTTTTAAATCATCATTTGGTACCTCTCTATTGTGCAATCAAGCTAAGAATAAAAATTTGGGAAAAAAACCAGAGTGGGTGTACAGCAACTCTGAAATCGTACAGGTATCTGAACCTATCCCGACAAGAAAAATTGCTTTCTATTCAATTTATTATATATTTACAAATGACATGCCATGAATAAAAAAAAAATATTTTATGTATTAAAATTCCGTATTACAGAGTGTAGCAGCAAAACTTATAACATACAGTAACATGACAAATATAAAATGACTGCACAATGTTTGCAGTTCATGATGGATGTTTAGAAAGAGCAAGCAAATACAGTGGGTTGCCAATATAATGTGGACACTTTAGAATTTGCATAGTTTTTCAAATATCGAGAGAAAATCTGCATGGATTTTCTTAGAATTTCGAACATGTAAAGATTAGGCTTGAACTCGCATTTTACAAAGAGGATTCGGTCACAAGAGTATTTAGGGAACCCAAAAGAAAGTGATGAAGACAAAGAGGGATTTTGATTCATCCCATTTCAAAGAAAGTTGATAATGAGGTGAAACTTTCATCAATGGTTATGTTTGATGTGTATTTACATGCATTTTCGTAAACATAGCACAAATATTCAGGAAGATATAAAGGTTTCTTTAAAAAATCCCAAATTGGTTAAAGTAAAGTTTATGGTGCACAGTCATTTCTCTCCGCTTTAGCTCATCAATTTCTTGCCACCAAGCAGAAGACGGATTGGCGATGTCAGAACATTTGTTTTGGTTGTGCAGGAATGTTCCTATTTGTGTCGTGTTTGTGCAGGAATAGATATATTTTTATTTCGCGCTTCAATGTTGCGATTTCATTGGTCGATTCCTTCAAATTTGAATAAGACTTCGTTTGAATTTATCTTTTGGAATTGAAATTCTCGTTTTTGGATTTTTAAAAAAAAGACTAGATTCCTAACAGTCAATGAAAAAGCGAAGCTACTATTTCCCCAC
>BGPR01013680.1:0-41095 GCA_013235015.1 Araneus ventricosus | reverse complement strand
AATCAGTTGAACTACATATGTATATACTCACTGGTCTTTCATTTAAATATTCGTAACGGAACTTTTGACTTCTTTCTATTACACGTTCATCAGCTCCCATAAACCAAAGACACCAACCTTTCACTTCACCACTATAAAACAAGGGTGGGAGTCTGGAAGAAAAATATTTCTTTTATACTGTGGTGACATATCTGAGGAGATTTTGCTCAATCAATTATCAAAGAGGCAAAGTTGGTAACTGCCTAGAGGCCTCCAGCCCTCAAGATTTTATTGTTTCATTTTCAAGGTAATTTTGTGGTTTGATTTAATTTACAAGTGTTTATTACTTATTCAAATTAATATGAAGAATTGTTTAAATTTAAGAACACTTTCTAAAAATATTACCAACTAACTAACCAAAGTACTTATTTCAAGTTTCATATTATGTTTTAGAATTCTAGAAAAAGTATGTTGCTTTATAATTTAAAAAAATGTCTGATCATATCATTAAATAGTTTTTAGGTATAGGACCTATAAAAAAAGTTATGTAATTTTTTCACCATTTTATTTAAATTTATTTTTAAATTTAAATCGTTGAATTGAATCTTTTTTCATAAGCAAGATACTGTTTTGTTTTTGTGATATATTGATAGTTAAAATTAATAATTCTATAATAAATAAACAACATTTATGTCAAAAGTTATTAAAACAGTAAAAAAAAGATATACACTATATCAACAATCTCATTCGTTAAAATGTATATAATGCATTTAAATTATATAATAGACAAACAGTTATAATATTGAAACCACATTTTCATTTGAGTAACACAAAACATTTAAGTATACCTTTTGCGCAATGAATAATTGCTTTTTACCAAATCTTTTTTGAAGACTTCCTTTTTAAGTGCAATATCAAATTGGCCGATTCTAAAAAAATCTGTTACAGAATGAACAGCTGATAAGAATGTTCCAATATTTGTGCTTCTCCCCTAAATTTATTAAAAGAAAATAACGGCTTATTTATAAAATTACAAACTCACATTGAGAAAGGAATTTAAAATAAGAATTTACAATTTGAAATAATTTAGGAATGTTTAAAAAATAATATCTCACCTAAATTTGATAAATTATTTCAATATTTTATTTCTTATACTAAAGGGAAAAACATAAAACAAAGTAAAAAACATACTTACAACATTTATTAAAAATCAAATATTTAATACATGAATTTCTAAAAATAAAAATTGATTTAAATAACTCACAAGATTATCTAGATTCTGATTTGCATACATCAGATTTTAATGTCTTAGTTTTCATTATTATTTAACTTCGAATTAGTTTCATCTAATACAATTATGTTCACAAATTAAATGAAAGGGAATATCCAAAGCAAAAGAGAAAATGTTAGTTTAAAAATTGGAATGATTTGTATAAGAATGTAATTCAGAGAGTGTGCTTGGAAAAGCTTGAAGTTATCAGTAGTTTCAAGCAAGTAATTATAATTTGAACTTGAATCACATTATTATCAATTAAAGATTCCATTAAAAATTCACGTTACTGTGGGTTGACATACACATTTT
The DNA here is from genome assembly GCA_013235015.1 of Araneus ventricosus. Taxonomy (NCBI): domain Eukaryota; kingdom Metazoa; phylum Arthropoda; class Arachnida; order Araneae; family Araneidae; genus Araneus; species Araneus ventricosus. The sequence goes on along the minus strand of BGPR01013680.1, from coordinate 39,534 downwards.
CCATTTGAGAGGGGTAATTTAGGGGGTCACTTCCTGTTTAACTCCCTTCTGTAAATCTTTTGCAGCAATCCTATAGAATTAATTGTTGCAATCTGTCTTCAGATTTACAAGTAAGACATAAAGAAATTGGACTATATTCAATAGTATTACTTTTACACTAACAACACCTATAGCAGAGATATAGGTATAACAGTTTAATATTAGTAATATCATATCAAAGTATCATACACATATTATATAACTATATAGAGCATGAAAATATGGAAATTTTGTCTGAAATTTTCTCATGTTACAGACAAAAACAGCTTATCATATCAGGAGATAAACGAAAACATAAAAACACTTACACTAGGCCCCTGCCCAACTTGAACATAATATTCAACAGAGTTTAGGTCACCTGAAAATAACATTGTAGTCAGGAATGTAATATGCATTAGATGACAAGTGAAATAAGATCTTCTTGATAAACATTTTTAATCATTGCTGTCCAAAAAGTTTTATTTAGAAAAAATGGCAATTTCAATTTTTTTTTACATTTACCTTTTTGATACTAGATTAAAGTCTATTATAAATTGGGTTGGTTTTTTCAGTCTTTGTAGTTCAGAAACAAAAATGTAACTTCCCATTATTGATTCCTCATATACTCAAGGTTACAGTAGATGAATGAGTTCTCTCATACTCCCTCTGAGAAGGTTCATCCATGGTGATGAGAACTTTAAAAGGAGCAATTTCAATTTTTTGAAGCTTGTAAAGAAATTTTATCAGAAAGATTCAGTATTTGATTCCACATTCAGATTTTCAACTCATGTAATTATTTCAAACATTAGAGATTTACTGATTACATTACTGCAAAAAAAAGATAAGATTTCCTTCAAACCTTAAAAAAAAGATAAGATTTTCCTAAAAAAACCTTTGAAAAAGAATAAGATTTTCCTTCAAAATCTGAAGTAGCTTTACATAAAAGTAGAGACTTACTAACCAGGAAATTTTTTCTTTAGTAAGGAAATACCATAATCTGCTGGAATGCTATCAAATCCACAAGCTCCCACAATATAAACACCCTTTTCTCGAGCTTGTTTGAAGTAGTTTGCTTGTGTCATATCCAAGAACTAATGGAAGAGTAATATATAAAAGAAACTGTTTCACCTCCATATTTATTTATTTCAATTTTGTTTACATTTAAAGCAAAAAATCTAGAAAGAAGGATTTTGAAAGAATTAATCAGAAATTAAAATTGAAAAATATGAGGTTGATTTGGCAGAGATCTAGGAATGTCTGCTAAACAGCAAAAGTAATAATATGTTGAAATCTAGTTTAATGTGCCCCTTGAGACTTTGCCAAATATTCCAACCTATTTGATAAAAAGAAGGGTTGCCACAATGCACTGAATTGTTATATTTGAGTTGCCAAATGAATTACCATATCTGGTAAAATCTCAAGGGGCACATTAAACTAGGTTTAAACTGTAATAATATAATACAATTATGGAAAGCTGTTACCAAAAGATTTTTAGAAGTCTGCTTTTGTAAGTAAGGCTCAAAAGTAGCGATGCAATAATAAACTTAATGTTGGATTTAAGAATGTAACATACATTTATCTACCCAAATTGGCTACTTGGCACATTAAATTATAGCAATCAGCATGGAGGAGAAGAGATTACATACAAATTTTACTATACATTTAAATATTAATGTTTGTGTAGTGAGCATTATGTAAAACATTTGATATATTTCAGTAAAGCTGAAACTTCAGGTGCTTTCTTTTCTTTTTTTTTTGTGTGTAAAAAAAATGTGGATCAATTTTTCTGATAAATTCCTTATGAAGGTATCTTCAAAAGAACTTTTAACCCTTTGCACTCAAGAGGCGACTCTTGGTCATTATTCCAGATGGTGCATCAATTTGACGTTCCTTGATTTTGATGGTTAAAAAACTACCTACAAAGTTGTAAGAAGTTTCAGAATAATTTTTCAGGAAAAATGAACTTATACATATTTTTTATGTTCCAAAGCAATAATATGAGCTCTTGTAAATCAATGAATAATTACGCATCTAATTACTTTCTCAAGTGCAAAGGGTTAAGAATAGTGATGGTCGTGTCCTTCATAATGAGCAGGTTATTTTAAATAAAACATTTTCATATAACTAATATATCTGAGAAAACATTTTATTTGACATATTTTTAAAGGACATCATGCCATTGTACAACAATTTATTATATCATAAGATGTGTACCTACCTCGATCAAAACAGCAAATCTAATAGAAAGAAAAATTTTTTTAGCTCAAGCAGACTACAGAATGAGTCATCATTTTCCAATAATCATATAAAGAAAAAGCAACCAAAAAATCTATGGTTGCTACACTATACATTCTATTTTCATAATCAAAAAATGCTTTAAAACTTCCAAGGGCAGTGGTTTCTCATCGAAACAATCTTTTGAATAGTATTTCATTAGCCAGGTGGTGGTCTTTTAATAATTAATTAGAAAAATGCATTTTTAATTTCTAATAAAGATAACAGATGGCAGCACCAATTTGGTTGATTTTTTTTTCCATTCACTAATCTTTTTGTAGCCCATTAACGCTGATTTCATGGTGCTCCAAGAGGGTTTAAAAAAGTGCTATTGAAAGAATAATGAAAACTTTCAAAAATGCTGCAAATCTTATATATAAAGGGGAAAAAATTGATAAAACAACAATAAAAAATACAGCTCAAAAGTAAACTTTTGCCTTTCAAGAATTCCATACTGCTTGTGTTTCAGAATAAAATAAATTAATTCAAAATAAGAGTGTTAACTTGATGTCAAGTGAATTATTAAACACACCATAATTTCCAGAATGTTAATTTTTATTGTATACCTTGTGCATTTTTTTCAAAGAACAAGGTGGCTTTATTTTTTGAAGTTGGATTGTTCTTAAGCTGATATAACTAATACAAACATGCATATAATAACAAATGAATTATTTAATCCACAAATATTTTAAGAATTCGAATTTTCACTAGCATCAAAAGCACTTTTTTTTCTCTTTATTTTAGACACCAACAAGAAATAAGACACAAAAAATTAAGATTTTCTTATTCTCACTTCCCTTTAAAATAAGTAACTTATACACAAATAACATGTATATTATCACTGGAATGCAAACTGAAGCTGCTGTTTCCATAAATATAATCAGGCAGTTTTTTTCAACATGAAAAAAGTGCACTCTTAAAGGTTGAAATAAAAGAAAATTTACCTGCATTTCTCCACTGAGATCCACATGATGTGTTCCATTTTCGATACATGCTTTAACAACAACTTCACCAAAAAACTTGTACTATAAATAAATATTAAATAAATTATTCAATCCAATTAATTATAATTCTAGATCTCAATTGAAATGCAATATATATTTGTGTATCAATTAATGCATGTCATATAAAATATTGTATGCATAAAAATATATAAATTTATTGTGTACATAGAAATATAATATGGTAAAAAAATTTATAATAGGGAATTTCAATATTTCTTATTTTATTTTAGTAAGGAATTTTTTATTGCTAAAAATCAAATGTTTTTCCATTGACAAACCATATGGTTCATTTATAGAAAACATAGTAACATGTCAATACCTCAAATTTTTAAATTGTTTGTCTAAAATTTTTCTTAGAGCATTATTAATTTAAAAACAATAGTATATTCTATTCTATATATAATAATTATATATTTTCTTGAAATTTAAATAACACATTTTAATAATAGTGACAAAAAATAATTTATTCAACCACAATTAGAATTTATTTAAATTTAAACAAAAGCTTCTACTTCTACTTTTCTTAATATTAAGGTGACCAAACTTTTTTCCAATGAAAAGGACACAAATAAATTTTAAATAAAAAAAATCATAAATTAAGCTTTCATTCATTGCAATAATATTACAGAATACACTATAATATGATAAATGCAAAATAAAAACATTTTTAACATAATTTATTATACACTTTTTGAGGGGGGGGGACAGAACTTACAAAAGGATGACATTTGGTCACCTTATTAATATGTACAGTCATAATGCAAGCAATATTAGAATTTTATAATGGAATATTACCGGCCCAACACAATTCAGTATAAGGCGTGCTCTCTTGCACATATCAGATATTGATGAAGCATCTTTAACATCAGCTTTGATGATTGTAATCTTACTGATGTCAATTTCTGAAAATATATGCACATGTTAAGGTAGTTTTAACATTATTATGTCTAATGCACTAAAAGTATGTAAATATTGTTTGCCTAATATTAACACACAAAGTTCATTTTCAGAACTTAAGAAGAGATTTTAGAAATTGATATTTTAAAAGGAAATGAACAGTTGGCATATTAATGACAACATAAAAATTTTTCATTTAGATATACAGTAAATATGAATTCTAATAATCATAATAAAAAAATTAACCAATCATAATAAACAATATTAATTTCAAATTTAATGACACCACAAAAATCTGAAGAATATTTGAATTAAAAATAATTCCAGCATAAAAAATGCAAATCTTCATATTTTGGGATATGCCATTAGTTGACAGATATAATGATTTTTCCTTTAAAATTACACTAAATGAAATAAAATTTTATAGTTAATTTCTATTACAAAGAAATTATTTTTAAATAACATGCATTTTAGACAGAACAAATGCATTAAACTTAGGGGAGGAATCATTATGATTATTATCAAAGTGATAGAGCAACATGACTCAATGAATAAGTAAATCACATGGTAACAGACAGAATAATCAAAACTTTTAATTAGTTTATTGAAAATATAAGCTGATACATAATTAATGATTTTAATACGAATTCTAGTTAATATCAGAAGCAGAACAGAGTATGAGCAACATCGAAATTATTTAAATAAATAATAAAATTAAGAAAATTTCATCTCAGTATTATAATACAAAAGGGAGGGGGAAAACACACCTGTAGCATTTTCAAATAGATAAAATGATTTCTATTAAAAAAACCATTATATAAGAAACATAGATATGATTTCAACAAAATATTAATTATTCTTACCGTCGCCCAGGTACTCTTGAACAATATCAATGGATTCTTTTAACTTTTCTACATTTCGACCAGCCACGGCCCATTTTATGTTTGCTGATTTCGCTGTACGAGCTAATTCCTCTACTACATATCGCCCAGTGTAACCTGTGGCTCCAAAAATAATGACATCAAATTCTCGCGAAGTCATGATGAAATGACGAAACTCAACAGCAAGTGTAAAATACTACAAACAAAGGAAATTCATATGCGGAGGAAAAGATCAAACAGCTCTGCCTACCGCCTGCAAAACTTCCTTCCTCTATTGTTTACCTTTGCTTTGATTGCAAAGTCGAAAGTGACAAACCGGTCTGCTATCGAAAGTGCGAAACCGGTCTGCTAGGAACTACTGTTGCCAAATGCTTTAGAATAAAAATGCAAAAGAATCATGTTTTGTAAATCAACATCTCCGTAGACATTTTTTTCTATTGTTAAAGTTTTTTGGCATCCATGAATTATGTCTTTTCACTTTTTCGTATTCGTAAAAATATTATTTTGTATTTGTAAAAATTCGAACTCGAGATTTTTAGGAATCTCCACGTTTTAGACCTCCCTGAGTCCGATAAAAACAATTTTGGAATTATGTCTGTCAGTGAACACGATAACTCGAAAACTATTAAAGCAAGAGGGATGAAATTTGGTATATGATCGGAGGCCGCGGTGGCCCAGTGATAAGGTCTCGACTTTGGGGCCGAAGGGTTCCAGGCTCAAAACCTGATTCCACTAAAGATCCGTCGTGTATGGGGCCTGTTGCACATTAAGGGGTCTATTCTGGTAACCCCGGTTGGGTTGGGTCCCCCCCCTCACCCCCCCACCCCACCCCAACCGGGGGTACCAGAATAGACCCCCAAATCATACGTAGTGGCCAAACGTCCTCCTGTTGGTGTGACGCGGAAGTTTGGAGAGGGGGTGCCAGCTCAGTTGTCGTCCTCGTCATCTGATTATGGTTCAAAATTACGAGGTCCGTCCCAAAATAGCCCTCGAGTTACTTCAAAACGGGACGCTAATATAACTAAACTAATCTTGGTATGTGATCTTTACACATAATTTGTAGGTTTCTATCAAATTTTGGACAGAATTCGTCTACGGGACGTCTGTCTGTCAGCATTCAATACAACTCAAGAACTTAAATCTCTAGATGTATAAAATTTGGCACACAGTTTTATCATCAGGAATGTAGGTCCGTATCAAATTTTGGGCCAAATCTGTCAAAGGGCCGTCTATCGGTCGGTATAATCGCATACTTCTGAAGACGATTAGGGATGTATAATCCACGATTTTTTGAGTAACAAATATTTTTGCTATTACTATTTTTAAATATCTATTCCACATAACTGTTATTTCAATCACACTTTTAATTTTCAAAAAGTATTATTAAATATAAGTAAAGTGTTCTAAAAAAATAAAAAAAAACTGTTATTACTTCTACTTATTGCTAACTAGCCACCTACGGCGACCAGCTGGTTCACCAGTCTTTTATTAATAGTAATAAGGCAATTAAGGCTGACATTTTCGACATTTCAATTTTTGTAAGCTGAAAGCAATAATGGACCTTATGCACCGTTTGGGTTCGAGAGTATAAAAAAACAGCTGTGGAGGAATAAACAAAACGATCGGCCTATAAGCGACTCAGAAATAAAAGCAGTTCTGAGTCAGCTGTTTAAGACTGACCAATGGCTGCCTCCGGCAGGTCACGTGTCGGAGGTTGTGACGTCACATGCATAAGGTCCATTGCAATAAGGACAAAGAAATGAATTCAAAAACAACAAACAGTGAACAGGTTAGTTAGTATAACTGAATTTTAATTCTTTATACACAAAACGAAAATGTACAGGATGTTTTTGCATATAATGAACTTTGATTTAATCCCTTATATTTAAGTGTTAAAAAATAATAAGTGAAAAGATAATAAGTAATGAAAAATTTGAAGTACAATAATTAAATTTCTCAGCTAAAAATAATTCACATATTAAAACTAATTAAAACTCAAAATAACTAAATAAAGTTTTTTCTGTGAAAAAAAGAGAGAATTGACTGCATTTTGTGAAGCGCAAAACTAAATTCATGATAACCATTTAAATCTAGTCACTAAAAACATCCATTTATAAATAAAAAAAAAAATACTGAATTGAAATGCATGAAAATATCAAATCTTGAATAATTATTCTGTGCATAACAAAACAACAAACTATTCTAAAGCTATCTATTAGGCTTAATTAACCGCCGATAATAACATTGTGGAAAAAATTTTGTAAAATTTGAGAAAAATTTAGATGAGGAGAGAATTTTAAAAATTAAAAAAAATGTCTAAAAATTACTGAGAAAATAGTATTAAATAAAATAAGAAAAAGCTAAATGAGAGTATTGGAAGAATTAAAACTAATATTTCCTTTTAGGTATGAAAAAAGAGGGCGAAAAGATGAAGTATTTGTTGACAGTGACGAAGACAAAATTCACGCGAAGGCTCGAACTTGAGGTGAAATTATGGGAAACAAATATGCTACCGCTACGCTACCAAGTCCGTGGGAGGGAATTTTAAAGCAGTTGTGATGGAGTATAAGTGAAAAAAATTGGGGTGGGGTGGGCGGACTAAAGAATGCTGAAAAGAGGGGAATTATTTATATAAAATTTATTCCCAGATAGCAATTTTAGTTTGCAGCAAGCTTGCAACAAATTTGACATGACAAGAGTGCAAGCTTGAAACAAGTTTGATATGACAAGAGTGCAAGTTTGCAACAAGTTTACGCAAGCTTCGAAGTCACCATGGGACGAACTGGCAGCAAGCTTGCCGCGTCAAACTCATCCCAAATTATAGCAAAAACAGAGTACGAACACAACCCGGATTAGAACTCGCGACCTACCGGTTCAGAAGCTGACGCGCTAACCACTGGGCCAGTTAAACTCTGAGAGGAGAAGATAGATTTCGCTAATACATCGTTCGATTCGATTCGTATACGATTCATTTAAAACTGTTTTCTTGATTTCATTAATTTTTTGAGTTGAGAATATGATTTGAAGTCAAAGAGAGAGCGATTTTCGCTAATAACTACGTTTTGCTAGTAGAATAAATTATGAAATTAGAGTTCAAAAGTAATTACTTTAAAATGGGACAAAATGTATAAGTTTATTTTTCAACAAACATCGACTGTTTTTAGGTTTAATTTCGTTTATAAACGTTAAGAAAAAAAATTTCAACATTAAGAAAAAGGCGATATAGTTTTCTTTAAAGTGGGAGTTCTATATTTAGTAAAAAGATGGAAAATGTTTAAAAATTATTTTTTATAAAAAAGTTAGTTTTTTTTACAAATTATCATTGATTTATTGAATTAATAAAAAGAAGGACGGTCTAGGAGATGCTATTAAAAATCGGATGCTTTTTAAAAACAGAGACAAAGATAATTATCTCTTTGTGCTATCTTTGCATCAAGCTTGTTTTGCAAACTTGCAGCAAGCTTGCAATGCAAGGAGGTGACGCTGTTTGTCACGGCGAACTTGTGGCAAACGCGTTTTGTAAGCGAGGGTGGCGCTAGTTGTCACGGCGAACTTTCCACAAGTTCGCTTCAAGTTTGACGAGTCAAATTTGCTATGACAAGGTAATATCAAACTTGCTGCAAACTTACGTGCTATCTGGCTTTGAAGCGCTTACAATTTACACGAAGTGATTTTTACTATTAGGGAGATTTTCAAAGATTTTTTGGGGGTAATTCTATATTTAGAATAAACTCTTTAAGGCTAGGAGCTTAAGCGCATTTCTCAGATCAGTGTTAAAAATGTGGAACGCTTTACCATTTTGCTTGGCATCCTTGGAAAGGGACCATGCTAATCTTCTTTGTATCGTTCCATTTTTAGAATATGAACTGCCGAAGCGATTACAACAATAATAATTTTGTTTTGAAGTTACTCGCGGCCATTACAGCTGCTAAGCCCCGCCTCCCCTACGTCAATTTCTACTCTCGCAACCTTAAAGTTCGGATGATTTTAAAAATTTATAAAAAATACATAAAATTTTCTACAATAATAAAACTGGTATAATTGGAAAGACAATTTTTTGCTCTTTAAAATGATATGAAAAATTTCTTTGTCAATCAATTCATTCAGAAGTTATTGGCAAGAAACGAAGAAATTTAGTTTAATTTTTAAATAATTTAAATTTGAATTAAAATTTTTAAAAAACGGCTCCGAGGTGCACATCTTCAGTATCTAAAGTATATCTGTGCCAAATTTGGTAGCTCTATGTCTGCTCCGTACACCGCCAACACTCACACACAGACAGACATTCATCTTTATTACTATTAGAGATACTTTCTATTAAGTTTTAATGTTTAGCTCTTTTTATTGTCAACAGATGGCGCCCGCAAAAATTCTTGTAGAAAGAGATGTTAGAACTTGAGTTACCGGTCTCAATCAATAGTAATAAACCACAGAAGTCATCTTTCGACGTCACTGTCGCAGTTTTCGGTGCGATCACAGTATGGGATCTTTACCGCGACTATTCTTTTTTTTATGCAATTACCGCGATTCTGTCAATCAAAGAGAAAAACCATTACTTGCTCCTTTGAGTTCCCGACGAAGCTTCCAATCACATAAGCGACGTTGTCATTCCAGAAAGTAACAGAAGGACGTCTTTAACCTCGTTGGGGGGAGTGCGAAATGTGAAATAATGCCAGACGAGGTAGGGTAGGGTAATCTGCGCGGTGAAGCGTGACTCGCTTATCTGGAAGGTCACCGGTGAAGACTCTGTTTCCCCCGAGTGGGTTGTGGTGATGTCTCCGTGTGTGGGGAAGGTAATTCATTCTTTTGATGGCGGCGCCATCTATTGACAGTATATAGAACTAAAAATTAAAACCTCGCACAATTATATTAAAAAGAAAAGAAATTAAAATTTAAAAAACGCTTTGCTTACATTTTATACAAATGATTGAATCGCATCTTTTTGACAGTAATATTCATAACTGGTATTTGAGATTTTTTAATATTGCGTAGAAAATAACAGTTCGTCAAATATTCGTCATCCCTAAAGACGATATCTTTTAAAAGAAATGACTTAGATGAATGAAATTTCGTTTGTAATCTTGAAACCCTAATTGTAGATTTGTCTCCAATTTGCGTTTAAATCGGTTTAAAAAAAAAGGCATTCAAATTGCATATTCGGTTTTTTCCCCATTCTACGAAGCAAAAAAAGGCGCGAACGCAGCACCGCACGTTTTTGCCGCTCGGTTTATGACAGTATATTCTCGCAATCTTAATATAAATAAAAGCCATTGTGTCTATGTATGTATGTGGATATGTTCCCCATCTTCTCCTAAACCAATGAACTGTTTTCAATCAAACTTTGCACACTTATTATTTAAGACAAGGGGAAGACACTTATGAACTTTCCAAAGTCCAAAAGTTAATTAAACAGTCAGTTAATTAGAAATTAACCGAAGCCGTTTTTCAGCAGTAACTTCGGAGCAAATTGTCCGACAAAATTTTATTTTTATACCATCTTAAACTGTAAAATTTTACCTTTTCAATGATATCAATTTTATTTCCGTGCAATGTTTCCTTCAAATTTTATTAATTTTTTAAAAAATTGATTACTTGCAGACGATTTTGAAATAAAGCATTTTTATACATCGTTGCTAGGCAACGGTGAGACTTTGAACAAATTTCTTTTTATTTCTGTAAATATTTTATACAAGAAGTGAAAGATCACTGTGTACTTTAAAACCCCAAAAGTTAATTAAAACTTTAGTTAATTAAAAATTAAGCAAGATTTTGTTTTCTTCCGTGATATATTTAGAAAGCGTTATATTACTATAACTTTTTATACTATATTAAAGTTTAAAAAGTAGCTTTTCATTGATACAAAATTCATTTGCTTTTCAAATTGTTGCTCTCATTTCAATAATTTTTTTAAAAAATTCAATTGTTTATAAAATTCACAATTTGTAGAAATGTATTTCTTATTGTTAAAGAACAAGAATGCGTATGAGGAGCTATTGCTAGTATACATAAAAAAATTCTGGAAGAATACTAAAGAATTTTAACGCTTTTTATTAATGAAAATTCAACTATTTAATTAATTGACCCAAAACATTCATCAAAATCCTTGTTATACTTCACAATTTATGAACGAAATTTGAAGTAAAAACGTTTCAGACGATAAAGGAATTTTTGTATTATAATTTTCTATACAAAATAGTTTTTTCATTAAAAATATTAGACATAAAAGTATTTTAATCCGAGCAACGCCGGGCATAGCAGCTAGTAAAGTACATTAATAAACATTTTGTTATTTATAAAATACTAGCAGTAAGCGCACGGCGTTGCCTGTGGAATCAGGACTTCAATAAAATTGGAAAAAAATGCCCACAATGACACGAAAAAGTTTTTAAAACAAAATCAAAACAAAAGATGCGCATTATTGATTTTCCCGCTTATTTGTAATGACGTCACCTGCCGGAAGGAATCGGATTTTAGAAATGCATGCTGGGAATGAAAGCATATGACGTCACCTTCAGCGAGGAAGGTCACGTTGCAACAATGCATTCTGGGATCGTCCGGAGAAACTCTCGCTAGCGAAAAAACTGTTTGAAGTGACCAGGAAGAAATTAATTTTAAAAAAACGGGAAAAGATAATTTAACCGTTCTTGTTTTAAATACGACCGAACCGTTTCAGTTATAAGCTGAAAAAAATTGAAAATACTAATGTTATTAGAACGTTGGATGCAGCAAATTTAAAAACGAAAATAAAACTTCGATGGCAAAACTGGCTATTTTTTAAAAAATCTCAAAATTCAGTCAATTGCGTTAAAAATTCAAAACTAACTTCATTATAACGGAAATCGTATGCTCTTTTCGATGGTGTGTCTATTTTTTCGTACAATTACTCAAAACCATGTTATTGAGAAATGAGTGCGAAAAATCACCCAAAACACAAAATATGAAATAAAAATTTTCTAATTAAAATTTAAAATTCCGGCTTCGAGGTGCATTCAGTCACCATTAAGACTACCTGTGTGCCAAATTTCATGGCTGTAAGTGTGATAGATTCGTCTTGACATCGCAGACACACACACACATACACACGCACACAAACATTGCCTTTTGTAAGTATAGATCATTACAACTGTTTGTTCTTGATTTCCCTTTTTTTAAAAAAATAATACGAAAGTGTCAACATTGCTTTCTAGCTTGACAGACTCGAAAATTTTACTACTTTTCTAGTCATTCCACTTAAACTTGTAGCGTTGACGCGGTTGAAGACATTTATTGGTTAGTTATTTCATAATATTTTTTATTAAATTATCGAAAGTATTGTAAAGTCTGTAAAGTTAGAGTACATAAGCCACGATGTTGGACATTCGTCACGAAGATACAAAATTTTTATGACTTCACCCCAGGCCCAAATCCTGGATTCGCCACTGCATCGTTGCAACATAAGTTGCCTATTTTACGGCAGGTTGAGGTTGCAATAAGGCTCAATCTAGAACGACAGTCCAACTTTGGCAACTCTCCCTTATTTGCAAGAAATTCAGGAATGATGAAAGAAGAATATTCGGGATACAAAATAATAATAAACTATATATAATTTCCTGGATTACATGTACATAAATTTAAAAACATACGTTTTATTACATGTACGCGGGATGATGTATCTAAATATGACAGCAACTGAATTAGAACCGAATAAAATGTGTTATGATATGATTGAACAGAATTTTCCTTTTGAATAAAAGGAGATGACGAATTTTATAGTTGAAGGAATTTAAGTGATCTTCAACGTTTGCATCTTGGGAAAAGAGCTGCGTGTTTTTTAGAATTAACCAGAATTTGGTATTAAAATAATTTATCTGAACCCTGTTTTACTTATTTTGCCCAGATTGCTTACTATTTTGCTGAAAAATTAAGTTTCATGCAATTTGTTCGTCTGTTTTTAGTGTAACGGAGCATTTAATATTTGTCAAGTATTGACTTTTGGGTTAAATAATCTGCCCCAAAATTTCATTTTTTTTTTCATTTAAAAATTTCCTCCCTCCTTTCGTAATTTTAAAACAATACAAATATCGCTATTCAATAGTTCTTAAAAATGAATAGAGGAAAATTGTGTCTGAAGACAATTTTATACACATAGCATCACGTGCATGAAAAACGATAAGTTGTTTAGTATATCTTTTTAAGTCACAATCAGCTATTTTAGTTTGGGGAAATCACGGAAAAAAAAATGCTTTTAATTGAAACTTAGAGGGTTCTCTGGTATAATATTTGTGATATATATATTTTGCAAATATATCTTTAATTATTTCTTAAAATTAAAAGGCAATATATTTTCCAATAATTGAAACTTATGCATATTTTCATGATTTATGCGACTATCTGGTGGAATGAAAGTTTTAAAAAATCTGAAGGCAAAAACAAAACAGAATTATACATATTTCACCCATCCATATTCTTCATAAAAATATTTAATTTTAGATATAACAGTTTTAAGAAGCACAGTGTAAATAATAGAAAAATGTTCAAGTTATGAAGAAAAAGAACATAATAGAAACATTCTTTCAATTTGTTCTTATCATCAGTTGATTTTGAAAATTTTCATATTATTTATGCAAGAAGTTTCCAAATAAAATACAGAAAATAGCAAAAATTGAAGAAAGAATTTAATTGTGAAAATAAATATGTGTTAACATAAAAAAGAAGCTAAAATGTTTAACATACTAGCTTGTTAATTCGTATTACTCTTAATACTTTTGCCGTTTCTGATTACATTCACAAAAATCTATTCTTCTCTGCATCAGAACATCAAAAACAATTACCAAATATGTTCATTTTTTAGAAAACTCGGCATTAATCCCCTTCTTAAGATTTACAGTAAGAGTGTGAGTAAAGGCGTTCATTTAAGGCGTTTATTTTTAATATATATATACATAATAAAATTTCTCATTTATTGAAAGTTAAAAATTTGTCAGCTGGGTAAACCGAATTTCGAAGATATATATATATATATATAATGCGAAGAAATATATATATATATTTCTTCGAAATTCGATTTACCCAGCTGACAAATTTTTAACTTTCAATAAATGAGAAATTTTATTTAAATACATACTCACAAATCATTTAAATATATATATATACCTAATTACAACACAAGTATGCAAAAAAATAACTAGGAACATTAGTGTTGTCCCGATGTCTCGTATTGCTAACAAGACTCCTAAAGTTTTGGTCCACAGAATTGTTTCTTCCCACAATCAGAAACGGCGTTGGAGTCCACCCGAAAGGGGCAGGTTCTCCCCGAAAGGAGGTGCAGAACCTGCTGTACAAGGGGAGAATATATTTGTAATAGGTAGAAGACTATTTATTTTTTTTATACTCAATGTACAAGGAGAGATGCGTAACGATGACCCTCTCAAATTCTCGCCACATCTTTATTTATCTACTAGTTGAATAGATCAGTACGTGAACGGAGTACAAAAATTTGCCCCGACAGATAAGCCTTTGCCCCTCCGGACACCCCAATGGCGCCACCCCTGCTCACAATCCGATATATGGAACTAGATGTGGTCTGATGTCAGTTGTATAAGAAAATTTCGATTAGTAGTCATGTCATCCGATCTTCATTTTTAACTCTTCGCATTCTTTTCATGTGGGATTATGTGAAAGATTGTGTGTATCAGATGCCTTCAGCTAAGCTGCATGAATTTAAGCAGCGTATCACAGCTGCAATTCACTTGATAGCTCCTCAAATGATTGTAAACACATGGCGTGAAATCGAGTATCGCTTGGACATATTACGCGCAACCGAGGGATCTCACATCAACATTTATTAACTTTTGTAGTCATATAATAAGTTAGTAAAGACATTTTGTTCCTATATGTTCTAATTTTAATCTTATATTATTTTGTAATGTGTCAAACAATTCTCGGTCACCCTGTACCTAGTATCTTAATTTAGAGATTCAAAAAGAAAATGATGAAATAGAAAAATGAGAGTAAAATTCATTACGATATTATCGAAGAATATGAAAAAATAAACAAAAACTTCATTTCTTACACTGTAAAAAAATAGTGTAACACAACACTAAAAATGGTGGCAACTACTTTACACCAAAAGTGGTGAAGTAAAACACCAACAATTATTCTTGGTGTAGTGAAACACTAAAGCTAATTCTTGGTGTAATCAAACACCAAAGATAATTCTTGGTGTAATCAAACACCAAAGATAATTCTTGATGTAATCAAACACCAGGAATGTTCCTTTACACTACTTTTGGTGTAAAGTAGTTGCCACCATTTTTGGAGTTCAGTAACACTAAATCTAAAAAAAAAATCAATCCGTAAGATTCAGTAGCTCCGACAAGTTCTAAACCGAAATCAACAAAAAATTATTTAAAATAATCCAAATTAAACTTTGAACCGCAAGAGTGAAAATAAATATTCTCACGCAAGAACACACTATTCCGTTGTAACTCAAAGACTGTGCGAATTATATTAAAACAGTAAACCAATAAGAATAAAATAAAATAAGCTGTCTTATTATCGTCTGCTTGCTTCAGGTGGGGAAAAAATATGCAAAATATTTACATCCATAAAAACAAAATATCGAATATTAATGAATGAAATATCAAAATAGGCTAAAATTTTCCAGTGCTTTCCAATATATACAATTTTTAACTGTATCTTTAATGAGTAAAAAGATAGAAATTTGAACTTCAATAAAATGTTTGAAAAAAAGATGAGAAAAAAAAGCGTTGCAACAAAAATGTCCTGAAATAATGCATGCCAAGAATTGTGCCAAATTAACATTTCTTCTGTTTTCACATTCGTGCATTTCTTAGGTTTTCTTTTTTGTAATGTAAATTTAATAAATTCGATTTTTCTGATTTAATTCTTCAGGATTATTGAGACTCTTGTTATTAGAATTGATATTAATTTGCTTTTCTCACTTGAATCAAAATTTTTAAAAATCATTGGTAAGAAGTTTTTAGTTCTGTTGGAGAATTTCATATTATACTGAGCAATTGCACAGGAATACAGATTTTGATTTACTTAATAACATTTTATTTAAAACAGGCATTGAGGCAAATGAAATAGTGTTCTACAAGTTAAAATGTCAAGGATTATATTGGTAACCCAAGCTGTTATTTCTTCACCAATTAAAAGCTAATGAACTTATGCTTTTCTGAATGTATTTCCTCAGAAGCTCAGAATATTGTTACATTATTGCATTTCAAAACGAAATTTTTGCGATACAATTTAGAATAACAACAAATAATTAAGGATGCATACACTGATTAAAAAAATAAAATTGTTTCCTAATTCAAACTTACGGAGAATATTAATGAGGACGAATTCGAACTAGGCTTAGTAAAGAAAATTTCCGAAGCATAGCATGTGTAATATACAATTTAAATGTAATAAAATTCTTAAATACAAATGATATATATATAAATAAAGTTATATTATTCTTATGAAAACTTAATTATCTTTATTACACGACAAAAAACATGCATACCTCTTATGCATGTTTTTTGTCGTGTAATAAAGAAAACATGCAACCAAAGGAACAGCGAAGTAAATCAGGCTGTTTATAAATAAACTACTGTTGCCATCGGAGAGTTTCCAAACGTACGCCAAAATTGGTGTTTCCACAGGTGAAAATAATTCACGTATGGTGTCGCGTGCGTGTGAGCATGTCGTAAGGATTCTCCGCTATTGGTGTTTGATGCAAACTACACCACTTAAAATGTTATATGAACGCTTGGTTTGGTGTTAACTTGAAATAAATTGTTTGTTCACACTGTTTTTAAGGTTTTACACCAAATTTGGAGTGACATTACTCCACAGTTTTTACAGTGTAGCTTTAAAAAATGGAATACGCTATTAAATATTTGTATAAAAAAATTATAACAATATTTTGAATTTCTTTACAACAACAAAAAATATTATTGCAAATTATACATTAGTTGGAAGTTTTTTTTAATTTTAAAATGATAGAAAACTATATCCTTGTAAGACAATATTTTCAGAAATTATCACTGAGAAATGCCGAAATTTTGCGTGATTTTTGCACATTTACACGTTCACATTCCCACCCTCCAAAATATGTTAGTGCCAAATTTGGTGGTTATAGGTCCAACGCTCTGTCAAAAGACAGGCACTCATTCCCTGTTATATATACAGGGTGTCCGAATCAAATGTCCCTAATTTGGAGAGCCATGTCCGCTGAAGCATTTCCGTAGTCACAGTAACAATAGCAGCGGTTATTGAGGCACGAAAGTCTTCAATATCACGGATATCCCATGAGTAGACTTTGTCTTTGACGTAGCCCCAAAAGAAAAAATCCAGTGGAGTGACGTCTGGAGATCTTGATGGCCAGGCAATTGGGCCACCACGTCCTATCCACTGGTTAGGGTAAGTTGTATCCAAAAATGCTCGAAGATCCGCGCCCCAGTGAGAGGGGCCCCATCTTGTTGGAAGATCACAGTGGATTGTAAATGTTGCAGTTGGAGTATTGCGTAAATTTGCAACATGTCCAGGTAAATGTTTGCCTTCACAGAAGTCTCAGCAAAGAAAAATGGTCCTATGACTGTATCATGCGGAACAGCACATCACACATTGATTTTTGGACTGTTTCTTTCCACTTTCTGTACTGCATGGGGATTTCCTGAGCCCAAAATTCTTCAGTTGTGCATACTTTGTTTTTGCCATGAAATGTTGCTTTCTCTGAAAAAAAATAACGCAGTTTCGAAAATCGTGTTCATTTTCGATTCAAGATAACATCTCCACAGCAAATGCAACACGCTGCGGCCCATTATTTTGTTGCATTTTCTGCACAGTCTGCATTTTCTACGCATATAACCTCAGTTTTCAATGAAGCACATTATGAATAGTTGATCGTTGCATAGATAACTCGGAAGCTACCCTCCTGGTCGACTAACGAGGGCTCCGAACGAAAGCTTGACGAACATCTTCCATATGTGCATCAGAAAGTGAACGCCGATGACCACTTCAAGTTTCGCGAAATGTTTTTTGCCACTTTTTAATGCTTTTAGTATCGCGTGGATATCTTTTATAAATTGTTCGAAACATTCATTGCACTGTTATTACAGATTTGTGTTCTGCATACCAGAGAGTATAGAGGGACGAGTTTGTGTGTAGTGCTGCTGAAAAATCCATTCAATTTTAGGAACCAATTTTTATTAGGCTATGTTCCACTGCACAGAACATTAAAGTTACAAGACACAAGACAAGACAGAGAACAACATCAAGAGACAAGCACACAGACTAGAATGACAGAGAGGCATCATGGGAAAAAGATGGCTCCAGTAGCGCCACCTACCATAGAAAGGAGAAGGCAGTTGATTGTAACCGCTACAAGAGCAATTTCTGCCTTCTGAGGTAATGCCATTTTTCCGATTGTAGGCTCACGGAAAGAGCACGTGCGTTATTCACGAAAAATAAAAATTGTCGCCAAAATCTAAGAATTCAGCAGTCAATTTTACCTAATATCGCCAACGTATCGCTAATAGATTTTTTAAAATCGATTGTTCAAATTAGGGACATTTGATTCGGACACCCTGTAGAGTAGAGATATATTTACCTCGGCTATATTATAAAAGAAGCAGTAGGTTTTATTATTTTTTGCTGTGACTGTTAAGAATCCGTCTGCGTTTAACTTACTGAATAAAATAATTTTAAGAAAGAAAACTACCGTGTTTCACTGCATTTTCAGTAGCAGTACATCGTAATGAACTTTTACAAAGGTTCCTTGTTACGACTCATCCATTGTTGATCCAGAAATCAAGTAAATAGTCATTTTTGTGCTCATACAGTTAAACATCTAGTTTTTCAGTGATTCAGTGCGGAGTCGATAGCAAATATTCTGTTCTTTAATATAATAAAGTCAGACGGCTTTCCAAAGGAATTAATGCAATTTCCTGCTTGTATTGAAGAAATGAAACTATTTTTAAACCGAAAAGGATGTTGAATATGCTACCCTTTTCTTTAGTTAAGTTATATAAAAAGTAGTGTAAACATTGTAAATAAATGTATATAATTTTAATCTTGTTTACTACAACTGCACAATCATACCTAACTCCGAAGAGTTAAAGTTGATGTGTTGCAACATCATTCTATATTTTTTTTCTCCATCATTATTGACATATGCGCGAGAAGAAAAGTTAGGTTTCCGGTGTTTTCATTTATTAGTTCTTGCATTTTTTTCTCTTTTATTGTCTTTTGATGTTTTATTCTGCAACGCATATTTTCCGCAACGTTTTGAAAGTTCTATTAGTCAATTCTTTATAAGGCCAAGTATACTTACCACCATGAACATCAATTTTTAAATGCATTTTTTAAGGTTGGCATAAGTTCTCGCCAAATTTTTCGATAAGAAAAAATCTAGATGTTCCAATTTCTTTTCTCAAACCATAACGAAGTGTTTGGACTTGATAATTAATTATTAATTAGCAAAATTAATTAACAAAAAATTAATGTCATCGAATACGTTAAATAAATTTCTTCTTAAATGAATCTCAATCTTATAGCCATATTACTTTAACACAATTAGAAAGAAATAGACCTTTAAAGGGTTAAAAGAAATTCTCTGTTTCCGGGAACTTCTCGCCATTTTATTCAAACCTTACTTTTATAGGATAATAAAAATGCTAGAATTGAAAGTTTTACTTTAACATGAAGAGATTCAACGGAAATTTACGTTTGCTGGGGGAAAAAGTTTGTTGGGGAAAATGACAATATTTGTATTAAAAAAAACTGAGTGGAGTATATGAAAAAATTTGGATCCCGAGCAACGCCGGGTTATCAGCTAGTCCTTTAATAAAGGAAACCAGAGCGATTGGCCATTCCTTTGCCGAAAAGTCAAATTTGCGCTGAAGAATTTTCCAGCAATCCTGTACATGAAATATTATGCTCCACGTCCTGAATTTGACTTGCATAAAAATTGACTCGATTCCTTTCAAAATTTCTTCTTGCTGATTTTTTTTGTAGCGAGTAGGACTTGCTGATTGTTTTGTAGTTGTTTTAAATCGTTTTTTATATATCTAAGTCTATAAATCTGCGACCTTACGCAATGCATTTTAACATGCAAAACTTGCAGGATGTTTAGGAATCTTATAAAGAGATAGATTTTTTTATATACATTTTAGATATTTTTCTGCCATATTGATAAAGATGTTTAAAATCAAATCCTTCTCTTATATATACACACTCACACAATTTATGAAATAAAATTCACAGTAGCCTTTATAGACACTTGTATAAAAAAATAAGAAACGATGAATATTTTGTTTCACAAACTTAGGGGCGAAAGCATCTCATTAAACATTACAAAATAACATCAAAATTTTGATGCTTACTGCTTAAGACACAATCATAAATACGTTATAAACAAACCAATGCTTACAATCAGTCATTGACATTTTGAATTCACAGCTATAAATGGGTGAAATATAGCCATAATGAGTCCAGCAAACATTTATATAAAGAATTAGTCAATTTATCCAGTCGTAAATACATATATTGAAAAAAATTTATGGCTAAGGTTTTATTGCTTTAATTACTTCAGCTATGGCCTAGTATGGCTATTCCAAGTTTCCCCCCTCAGGCGAGATGAGCGTCGGCTGCTAGAGGAGGAAACTGAAGTGAAAGGGGTGTTTTGTCAGGTTTTTTTTTTTTTTTAGATTACTCCAAAACTACACATTCAGTTTTAAAAATGGTTCACATGAAAGTTGTAAAGCACAAAATTCTTCATCGATTGAAGACCAACGCTATACATTTTGTTGCAGTAGTATAATTACATACTCTTATTATCAAAGTTGCAATAATTTTCCAATAAAGTTTGTAATTTATCTAAATAAAGTTTGAATAAAAAGTGTTCACTTTTGTATGCATATACATGTCGGTGCACAAATAACAGAGCGCTAGTGTGGAAGTTAGGAGAGACCACAGATAAGGTGACATCCTCTCTAACTAACCACTGTTTCAAAAAATGATGGAATGGAATCTGGAGCGATCTGACGATAGAGCAAACGTTAATACGATCACCAAAAAGTATTGCTGGTCTTTCATGAACGTGATATTTCTGACAGCACTTGTGGAACGTGATATTCTGACAGCAACGAAGTGGATCATCACAATGTTACTACTGTTTTCACAACAAGTAGAAAACTTCAGCTGATTGTCATTCACTACTTCCGAGCATCACACCGATGCCAGAGATTCAAGAATATTGCATGATAACGAAGATGTTCAGAAGCTTGTGGGCTGGTTTGAGTCTCATGATCCATTTGCTGTTTCAGTTTTTATGTCCATCAGTACTGGTATTCTAGGAGAAGAAACCATAAATTGCCACAGAGCTTTTGAATGTGGAAATTCTTCGATGTGCTGCATGGTTGGGAAAAACTTTGGAAGGAGTCAATTTTCTAAGAAAAAATACAGTGACATTTATGCTAGGATTTAAATCCAAAGTGAAAATCGGAAATGAAGAGATTGTCGTTACTCTAGAAACTCTTTTCCGCAGAATCGTTATCCTGAAGAAATCTGACGCAGAGTTTCAGAATTGCTTTTTTTATGAATTAGCACGTTATCCATTTTCTCTTTTCAATGAATGAGAAAAATGTTGAAAAGAAAGTGAGAAAAGTTTGTCATTTATTCACCCCAATAACTGACAAAATCAACTTTCAAGATGAAGTCTAAGTTATTGATGGTGGATTCCGGCTACATCGAGTAATTTGAAAAAATTGTGAGAACATTTCAACAATTTTAAGCAAATAAGTTGCTTACATAAAAGAAAATATTACAATCAAGGAACCACTACTGTCGTTTTCGATGGGTATCCAGAAGACTTACCAGAGAAAAGCACCAAGAGAGTTGAACGACTTAGGTGTGCTAAGAGGCGTACTGCACCGGATGTCATATTCAATGAGTTTATGACGGTGACTATGTCTCAAGAATTCCTCTCTAATGACAGTAATAAGGGAATGCTTATAGCTATACTCTGTGTTAAACTCGAAAGCAAGGGCTTTTTAGTTAAGCAAGATACGAAAGCTAAGGACCACTTGATTGTTGTTAGTGCAATTGTTGCTGCTGAGGAACACATATGTGTTGTACTAGTAGGGGAAAAGATTTCCTCATCATCTTACAGCATTAACATCACCATCTGCAAATATTTCTTTCTTGAAACCAGGGAAAGGAAACTCACTGAACAACATGTTCTCTGCCAGCAGTTTTAAATATTCCCAATGTATGAAATATCCAGCTACACAGTCACTTTTGATGGTCATATTCTGCAAATGTGCCAAAGGATGCAGAAAATCGGGGATCAAGTGTTCGGCAAATTGTGCGAACTGCAAAGGGCATTCGTGCTCTAACACTCCTCCCGAAACTGATGAACAAGTTTCAACTCAGTGAGGACACTAAAGTCCTAGAAGACGCTGAAAAAATGGGAAATTAATTGGTATTAAAATTTAACGGAGCTCGATTCTATTAATAATTAAAAACATTTGTTGTCTCATCTTCTAAAATTGCGTTTTGTCTTGTTCACAGTTTCATGTGCTGCAATCTCAAATTTGCCCTTTTCCTGTTTTCTTCGTCAACTTTAAAAAAGGTAGAAAATTTGGTAAGTTTGTTTAGTATTGGTTTAGTTTAGTTAAACCAATGTCTCGTTTAGAGGTTTTATAAAAGCTATTTTAGAATGGTCTTCATAATTTCAAACGTGGTCAGATGAAAAGGATGCCACCTTAAATGGTACGCTCTCTCCTAACTTCCACACCACATTAGCTCTCCGGAATTTCTGCACCGACATATGTATGCATACAAAAGTGAATTATTTTGCATACAAACCTTATTTAGGCAACTTCTTTGATTGTATTCGTCATCTTTTGGAAGAATAACGATTTTTTTTATGAGAATTGGAAAATCATTGCAATTTTGATAACAGTTTGTAATCATACTACTGCAACAAAATATGGATTGGACGACGACATATGTATTGTATATGTATTCTATTGTAAATGCATTGGTACTCATTCGACGGAGAATGTTATGCTTTACAACTTTTATGCGAAGCATTTTTAAAACTGAATGTGTAGTTTTGGAGAAATCTAGAAAAAGCTGACGAAACACCCGACTTCACTTCAGATTCCTCCCCTAACAGCCGACGCTCACCTTGCCGGAGGGGGAAAACTTGGGATAGTCATACTGGACTTTAATTGAAGTGATTAAAGCAATAAAATCTTAGAAATATTTTTTTTCCGATTTAATCTCCACGCCGACCGACTGGACTGATGATAGAGCGAACGTTAATACGATCGCTAAAAAGTACTGGTGGTCTTTCATGGACGTGATATTTCTGACGACACTTGAACGAAGTGGATCATCACAAACCTATCAACGGAAAATATACGGCTAGAGTAGCCCTGTGGAATATCAGCGTCCGATCCGTCCATTTTTCGTCAGCTATATATTTATGAATTTCCGAACTCAAACGGGGGAACAACTCAACTCAAATTTCACCGCACGAGGACAGGTTAGTACTACTGGCACTCCCATGCATCACCCTTAGCTGTGGAGTCCACCGGTGAGGAGTCTCCACAGCACCCTTCGCTAATACTTGGGTGGCCAAATCCAAGCAGAAGCTCCCTTCGCTTTCATGGGGGGGAACCCTGGCAGCACAAAATCGTCAATTAACAAGCAAAGACAAAAGAAGAATTTTTTATATATTGGTTAGTTTTTTAGTTTAGTTTCATGATTTAGTTTTAGTTTTTATAGTTCAGTTTTTTTTAATAGTTTAGATTTTTATAGTTTAATTTTTTAAAGTTTTTATAGTTTAGATTTTATAACTTAGTTAGTTTTTACATTAACATCCCATTTATGAAGCAACACGAGGGCAATTTTGGGACGGTTCCCTCAATTTTGAAACTCGGTCCGATGAAGAGAAAGACACCCGAGCTGGCACCCCTTCTCCAAACTTCCGCACCACACCCGCATACTGGCTTTTCACCTCTCTGAAAATCCAATAAAATTGAGATAGGTGGTATTGCTTATTAAACGACGAGATGCTCTACAATATTCAATTCATTCATTCAAAATATCGCAGTAACATCGTGGATATATCGTAAAATATCTTGTGCTAAAAGAAATCCGCCGCACCCCAATTCAGCTCCCATCGCTAAACGTGGGAGGCCGTAAATCCCACAACCACGAAGCCCCCTTCGCTGTACATGAGTACAAACAATGGTATTCACGCAAGCGCCCTTCTCTGCAATGGACCGCCGACCCAGCAGAGCCCGTACGCTATTCATCCAGACTTCTCAGCCCCAAGCAACGCCCTTGGCTTTACGTGGAAGTAGATATTTGGAGGCACTTTCTTCGCCTGTTAGGTGAGTATTCGTGTTTCATTATCAAAACAATCGAAATATTATAATCAAATTAATAACTACAATTTTTCTGGCATCTTTTTCAAATTACGTTTAAATAGACATTTTCTGTCATCAATCGCTTTTATATGGATTAAATGAATGTTCGGGAAAGTTAACATCCTTTTTAAATTCAACTAGATGAAGTCTGGTTTTAATTTTTAAAATTTGGGCTTTAGCTTTAATTTTTATTCATTTTAAAAATAAGCTAAATATGTTTATCATTTTATGTTTTTAAGGGTCATCATTTTCTGATTCAAATTGTTAGATATAAATGTGAAAATTTAACCCCTAAATTCAATATTTTGCAAAATAGGAGAACTTTTCAGACAGTGAAGAAGATGAAATGATGAAAAATAAGAATTTATTTACACTCTTGTCGCTTGTAAATAAATTCTTATTTATATCATTCCAAGTTATAGATCTAAATAATCCTTCACAATCGGCGAAAACAGTTTAAAACGCTGTAAATCATGCAATATCCAAAGGGTAATCACCAAATGAAACAATATTTTGAATCATTAATAGTAATAATCTGTTTAATTAAAATTGCCTTAACGTTCAGTTAAAAAAAATCAAAGTAATAACTGCATTTTTTCAAAAATCGCTTTACTTTTCAGTATACGAGGTATATATAAGGTCTAAACAGTAACCAACAATTAAACATTGAAAGTTTCAGTTTCAACATCCATTTCTTTGTGCACAATAATTGAATTTTCAACAATTGTGAGTTTCAATAATGTATGAATTGAATTTCAACTGCTGAAACGGCAATAATTGAACATCTCTGACCAGTTAGTTATTAATTTCAGTTTTAAAAAAAATCAAAGCAATTACTGAATTTTTTTCAAACATCTCTTTGCTTTTTCAGTATACGAAATATGCAAGGTTTCTGCGAAGAAAAGAAAAACCTTACGAAATATAGATCCAAAATCATCCAACTAGTGAACTTCCTTACCGATAAAGAGGTCACGTCTTTAGAATCCTCCCTGCGATATCCAGCTACAAGGAGCCTCCTAAAAACTATCATTAAAAATTTTAATCTTCGGCGCTGGCAAGAAGAATGGGTAAACGGTTTAACCGGAAGAAACATTCAACGAATCCTACCCAAAGTTTCCCTTATCCCAACTCCTTGGAACAGAGAAGACATCATCTTCGCCACTGGCCACAGCCAGGGACGTGGCGAGGCGTGGTTTAGGGGGGTGCTATCCCCCAGATTTTTCCACGAGTCGGCATTTCGACAATTAGTCGGAAAAATGTAATAGGATAATTGAAAGTAATATTTCATCTCTACACCGACAACGTTTGGATAAAAAAAAAATTCAAAAATTACTAAAAACATGCTTATGTAATATTTGAATGGCCCCTTAAGTGGAAATATGGCCATTTCTAAAAATTAAATTTATCAAAATAACATGGAAAATCTATCAAAAACTATATTTATTTGAAGTAACAAAGAAAGAAAAAGACTGGACTTAAAAAGAAGAAAAAAAAAATGGCAAAACAATGAAAATTGACTGCATTTTAATACAACAAAAGAGGTTTTTGACATTATAAGAATGTATTTTATACAAATCTATAGTTTTGCTCGATCTTTATGAAATTTGGCACACATGCTCTTCAAAAAAGGATGAAAATAATTGTCAACCTTTTGAAGTAAATTAAAATTTCAGTTACTTAAAAATTAAGCAAGATTTTGGCGTTTTATCGCAATATTTTCAAAAAATACTATTTAACAAAATGATTTTTGAATGATTTATAATTCAAAAATATTTTTTAATGATACCAGTTTAATTACAAATTACTGAAACATTACCGGTACAAATTACTAAATTCTAAATCATCCAAAGAAGCTTATTTTAAAGGTTCCTGGCTCTTTCAAAAGATGCCCTATATATATGTATATATAGAGAGATATATGTATACATAGAGAGAGAGAGTATAAATCATAAAATGAAAGAGTATAAAACGTGAAATGAAATCCTTTCGAATATCCTTATATATATATATATATATATATATATATATATATATATATATATATGAATTAATGTTATGATTGTTGATATGTGTGGGCCCTCACTTACTCCTGGCAACCACTATTTTCAGACCCAGTCTGCCACTGGTCTTCTGTAATCAAACTTTATTCTGAAAGTGACAGAAATAAAGAGACTGCACAGATTGAACACAAATTATGGATACAATGAACATTTTCAGCCTGGAAGCAGCAGAAGGTCCCATAGCACGCATATCTCAACCAGTGGTGCTGCAAATAAATACGCGTATTGATATCCTGGATGTGACTTTTTGGAAATAATGCTTTAATGATAGAAAAAAAGTGGGCCATTCAATAACTACTTCCTCATCCTATTAAAATCACCCAGGTATTTTATTTAATTTTGTACCAATTGCTACAATGGGCTAATTGGAACGTTTTAAATTCAAATTTGTCAATAATTCAAATTTTTTCTCTGGTTCTTTAAATTGTCGATATGGTCTTTAAATTGTCGATATTGTCTTTAAATCGAATAAATTTTGGTTAATTCGATTAAAGAACTAAAAATTGATTTAATTTTTTTAATTGTTTTCATTATTTAAATATTTCCGTATCTTGTGTCTTCATTGAATCTAAGAAGATAACTTTCAAAGCCCTTTACTCCCTCGAAAGCGCAGAAGGCTTTGTTTATGGACAAAAAAAAAAAGTTGTTTTTTAAAAAGCAGTTAGAGAGAGCAAAAATTTAATTTCTAGAGATCCACTTTCCGTCAAATTTCACTTTTTACTTTCTCGTATACGAAGTATACAAAGAGAAAGTATTGTAATCGTCAAAAAATTCGAACTCGAGATTTTGACGGATCTCCACGTTTTAGACCTCCCTGAGTCCGAAAAACACAATTTTGGAATTATGTCTGTATGTCTGTCTGTGAACACGATAATTCAAAAACTATTAGAGCTACGGGGATGGAATTTGGTATGTGGTCTTTAAACATAATTTGTAGGTTTCTATAAAATTTTGGACAAAATCCGTCAACGGGAAGTCTGTCTATTTGTATGTCCGCCGTCATGTGAACACTATAACTCAAAAACTTGAATAGCTAAATGGATAAAATTTGGTACACAGTTTTATCGTTATGAATGTAGATTCGTATAAAAGTTTGGGCCAAATCCGTCAAAAAGAGGCGTTCAAATTGCATATTCAATTTCTTTTAATCCGATTCTCATGCGCATGCGTATTGGTAGCAAATCTGTTATTGTTGTAAATTTTATTTACAACAATAAATAATGTTTTCAAGCATCAATTGTTAACAATTTTTTTATTGTTGTAAATTAAACCGATCTCATTATTTCAGCAAATCTTTTATTCACGCGCTTTTGCAATTGTTACGGTTGTGGTAGTATAAATTGTTTTCTTGGGAATTCAATTCCAAAGCAGAATTTTCACTTTAGTATTCATTGCATTGCCTATTTTATCGCGCCTGCTTCAAAGTAATATTTTTTTGAAACGTGGCAACAGATATTTGATTTCAGGTTTGTTTGTTTTTTTGTTTTACTTTCTCGTATACGAAGTATACAAAGAGAAAGTATTGTAATCGTCAAATAAATTCGAACTCGAGATTTTGACGAATCTCCACTTAGAAAATATTCGAGAAATTTTAGGGGAGACCACTCCCGCTGGTTTTTTTTTTTTTTTTTCCTTCACCTTATATTTTCCTTTTATCAACTATAAAGTTAGTTTAGAGTCCAACTCTGCCAAATCAGTTAGCAACGAAAAAAATTTAAGCATACTTATGGCAGTCATTTTCCTGTATCATATTCCAAGGTTTAATACTTGCACAAGAATTTTACTACACGTTCTACTGTGCTACATAATTTTTGAAAGGAGATGTGGAGAAATTTGAAACTGCCTTCTGATTATAGCAAGTACAATATTTGTATATAATAAGTTGCATTCAATCAAAATCTTAAAAAATGATTTTGAAAAGATTAATTTTGAATTAACTTTCATTGACTTATAAACACATTTCCAATAAGATCTGCAATTTAAAATTAGTTAAACAAAATAACAATAAAAGTAATAAAAGATTAAATAAAGAATTGTATATCCCACATTCTACTGCATTTACAGTAAATTTATACAAATAAAATATCTTCTCAAATTCTTGTTGCACTTTTATTCACTAGTGCATTACCATAAAAATTAATTTTGAATGTGCTATTATCAAGATTTTATTATCATTATTATAATTAATTCTCTCTATATTATTACCAAGTAGAGTCGCGAAATTCTTTTGGATATGAGGTTGATAATATCCCAAAAAGAAAAAAATAATCGTTGTTAGCATTAACAGTTAATTCAAATTTTTATTTTGGAATTCTTTTTTCACTTTTCGCGTTTTAGTTGTCTTGTTTCTAATATAATTTGAAATTTTCATTTTCATTATTAATATATTGTTAAGATAAAAAAAAATGTTTTGCGGATATATTTCAAAATTGAGTTTTAAATAGATTACTCTAAATTTATCATTTGAATTTAATTAAAATGTGGAGGTACAGCTTTCAGCCCAATAGTATCCGGAGTTATATCTTCATCTTTTAAAATATTTCTACCAAATACGTTTGTGTGCAAAGATAAAGGAGGAAAAACTCTCAGATAAACACAAAAATAAAGGAAGCTTCACACTTGAACGGGGATTTCACATTATACTGGATGTTTAAATTTATCAGATGTTTCTTCAAAATGAAGTAATTAATCGCAGTACATGACAACAATAGTTGTCACTTAAAAACGTAGTATTTGCACCAGTCACTTTTGATTTTATTTTTTATTGTTTTATTAGTTTTCTTTTTCCAAGAGAATTTTTTCCGTCTAACAGCGCAGTAACTTTCTCGGATAAAGAATAGTTTTTAGATACCCATCTCAATAATTACGACGCTTTTCAATAATCACAGAAAATTGCATGTTAATTCTTCAAATTTATTTTAAACTGAACTCTATTAGGAAAAGTTTTCAGAAAATTTTCGAGCGCTATGGAAATATTATACATAATGATACTCTGGTTAAAACTTTAAACCCTCTGTACACTGATTGCATCGAGATAAAATGCATATCACCAAATAAGTTATAGAATACTTAACTATGATTCATGAACAAATTTATTCTGGATATACAGTGTTTGAGAACCCTTTTTAATTTTTTCCCCCATTTCCAGAAAAGGGAAATAATTACTCAAATGAATCGGCAAAATCGGTGGTAGAATCTCATTCAGAAGGTTTTTCAGAAAAATAAGAATATTTTCGTGCTGCGTCTACAAATTAGGGATGTAGGCCGAATATCCGAATACCAAATTTTTAAAAAAACATTTCACATTTGATTGTGAATGAAATATTTTTCAAATTTTAAATGAAAAAACTTTAAGATGAAATAAAATTGATTTTTCATTACTTGTATATTTAAAAAATGATAATACTCTTATGCATATCTGTAATATTTTAAATACCTTAATTCCAATAAAGAAATGAGAATTCATCATTTTGGAATTGTCTCCAAGATATAAAAGAGTCATCATTTAAGAACATGACAATGACAAACACAGAAAAAAATATGGATAAAATAAAATTACTAGAAGTAAATTCACATTTTGATAACTTAATTAGTGGAAAAAATGCGGAAAAAGTTCCAAGGTTCGCAAATTTCGCAAGAAAATATCTTTCGGCACCTACAAGCATTATATTATATATATATTACATAGTTACCGTTTATTTTCTGAAGCTGGTATTATATATGAAACTTACAGAACAGACTTTTACAAATGATATGCAACATTATTCAATACACTTGTTGCATAGTACTTGTGTACTCTGAAACTTGGATGACTGTTAGATTTTTTATAATGTACCCGAATGTAATTATGCAATATTCTTAATTAAATATATTTAAAAGACATTTTTTAAAAATATGTTTCATACTGATTTTTATTCTGCCGAATACCTATTAAGCATTCGGCAGGACCGAATATTCGGGAAAAGGCCGAATAAGCCTGATGCTGAATATTAGTTACATCCCTACTTGTTATTATATGTGTATGAAACCAAACAGAACAGACCTCCTCTTGAAAAATTATTGTTCTTGTATCATAATTTCAGGCTTTGCAATGATAAATTATTTGTAGCTTTATTAAATACACCTATGCACTATGCAATTCAAAATTGGGTAAATGTTAGGAGATATTTTTAATAATAAATGTACTGAAATGTAATTCTGCAATACTCTTTGTTAAATGAGTATTTAAAAACAGATTTTAAAAATATTATCCTGAAAATATTCGGTCGAATATCTGCTTAGTATTCGGTAAAAGGGCCGAATACCGAATAGTTGCCGAATATTCGTTACATCCCTACTACAAATGTTCCTTGATGCAGAGAAAACTGCTTGAATTTTGTAGATATTTCAAAAATAGCATTTAAATTACGAAATGTTCTACCTTCAACTTTCAAAACAATTCGTCTCGTTCTAACGTTAACTTTATCTTTAGAACTCTATGAAAGATAATTTAGTATATTGAAGATGGTTTTTCACCACATTTAAATGAATATGAGTGATAGACATTTGGATTAATTAATGTTTCTCATTTGTTTAAAAGACATAGGGACATATGATTGACTTACGCGATCTTTAAACAAGTGGTCTCAATTAACGTTCACTAAAATAAAGCTGTAGATCAAAGTTTGCTTTGAAGACCAACTCCGTAAGATCTATTATTTTTCATAAAAAATAAATTTATCATGATAGAATTTTTTTGTATTTATTATTATTCGTGAAATTTGTTTTATTTATATATTATTAATTTTTTGTCCTGTTGTCACACTATTTTCTAGCTCTATGAACGTAAGTGGTACAACAATAAATCTTGCACGCAATACAATATTCCAATTAATATTCCAGTTAATAGAAAATGCAGTATACTTCTCAGTATGAGCACGCTTGTATATTAGACAATATAAGAATATTTGTTTTTCAAAGTCTGCAAAATTCATCAGTAAAATCGTTTATTGTTTCACATCACCCCCCTCTCAGAAGTTAGATGTTAGCCACTAGGGTGTCCCGAAAAAAGGAAAGTCGTTTTTATTCTCCGCATATCCTCTTATTTCTTTCCTTTTATGTCAAAACAATTGTAAATAACGTTTCATGTAATTTGAACCACAGCAACCCGTGCCGACTTGCATCTAAATGTGTCAATCGGTACTTGTGTACTGAAACGAGCGAACACTGACGCGTGTTTGCTGCGGAGCACACAACAACTGCAAATGGTAAAGACAAAACAAAACAGAAAAAAAAGTTTTGGGAAAGCTTCGACAGTGGCAATGCGCAACCCGTGAAACGTGTCAGCACCAGTTTACTCAGGGCAGCGCACATCCACGTGTCAATGTGCTTATTATTCCAAATTGTTTTGTTACTAAATGTTTGTATAATTTTTAATCAGTGAACAGAACATGGCAGTGGAATTGCATAGTTCTCAAAAAGTGATATTTTTAATATGTTATATATGTGGCAACACTCAGTGTTGAGGTTTTGGTAAAAGGTATCTGGCAATACAGAACACCAGCGATGATGACTGTTGATTCAGGCTGGAACTGATTGTTACTAGATGCTGTTAAGATATGTTATAAGATTGAGAATGTACAATAAAACATGGCGTAGTCTAATAACCTAGAACTTGCGGGGTTAGTTTGAGAGATCGAGCGAAATAAAAATCGTATCAGAATGGAAGGTTGCCATCCGCCAAGAGGATTGAATTTCAACGGCAACATGGCCGACAATTGGCGTCGGTTCAAACAATTGTTTGAGATATATCTCAAAGCTTCAGGTAATGAGACGAAATCGTCGGAAGTAAAAGTGGCGATTCTGCTGAATGCTGCCGGAGAAGAAGCTGTTGAGGTATTTAATACTTTTAAATTTATCAGGTGGGGACAGGAAAGACTTTGACAAAGTAATTCACCAGTTTGAAAAATTCACAACGCCTAAAAAGAATGTAGTCGTTGAACGGCTTATTTTCAATCAACGTTGTCAAGAGGAAAGTGAGACGTTCGACGTATTTGTTATGGATTTAAAGAAGCCGGTGAAATCATGTGAATTTGGAGATCAGTCCGATTCAGTTGTCCGTGACATAATTGTTTTGGGAGTTGGCGATGCAAGTCTGCAGGAAAGAATGCTACGAGTCTGATTTAAGTTTAGAGAGAGATATTGACCTGGGAAAAACAGCCGAGTTGAGCAAGATTCAAGAGCAGACAGTTCTAGGCCAAAATGTTGATTTTGTTGGAAGGAGATCCGTTCCACAGAAGCCAGTATCATCACGTGAGGCAAATTGGAGTGATAAAGATGAAACAGCCAATAAATCGTTCAAAAACGGAGAAAAAGCCAGAGTGTTTAGCTCCTGTTGGAAGTGTAACAGGAAGCATGTGAAAGGAAAGTGTCCAGCATACGGTAAGCGCTGCCATTCTTGTAACAACTTAAATCATTTCTCTGTTGTGTGCCGTTTTAAAGATGTAAAAGATTTAGTGGTGGATGAATCGGAGGACAACGGCGACTATTATGTGAACTCTATAAACGTTCATCATATTGTGAAATGCATTGAGTCAGCATCCACTTTGAAGGAGTGGAACAAAACTCTTATCATTGAAGGACAGCCTATGACATTCAAATTGGACACTGGTGCTGAAGTGAATGTACTGCCTCTTAGTATTTTTTTATTTGTTTTAAGTCACAGTCCAAAATGAGAAAATGCAATGTAGTGTTGAAAGCTTTTGGAGGTGCAACAATTAAGTCTGTTGGATCTATTTCTTTAGTGTAGTGTTGATAAATTAAATTGTGTTATTGATTTTATTATAGTGGCAAATCCTCAGGTAAGACCATTATTGGGTATTGATGAATGTTTTAAATTGGATCTCATTCATTTTGTGAATGATATTGAAATTCCTAATAAAAACAAATTAGACCAGTATATGAATATGGCATTTAATTCTAAAGATGAATTTATGCAAAATAATGTGGAGCTATTTGAAGGTGTGGGAAAATTTAAGGGTACTTGTAAAATTACTATAAAAAATAATGCAACTCCAGTTGCAAGTCCACCTCGTAGGGTACCATTAACTGTTAAACCAAAGTTAGAATTAAAAATGAAAGAATTAGTTGCTAAGGTTGATCAACCTAAAGAATGGGTTAGCAATATAGTTATAATTGAAGAAGCAAATGGTACCATACGAATTTGTCTGGATCCCCAAGATCTTAACAAAGTAATTAAAAGGGGGCATGTATTGATCCCTACTATAGAAGAATTCCTAACAAAATTAACAAATAAATCAGTTTATTCCGTATTAGATCTGAAAGATGGGTTTTTCCAAATACCATTAGATGTAAAAAGTAGTGATCTCTGTACTTTAAGCACACCGTTTGGGTGTTATAAATTTTTAAGACTTCCCATGAGAACTTCATGTGCCCCTGATATTTTTCAGAAAAGAAACCAAGAAAATTTTGGTGATATACAAGGTGGTCTAATCTACTTCGATGATTTACTTATTGCGGCTAACTCAATAAAAGAGCATGATGAAATTTTGGTTAAAGTAGGTCAAAGAGCTAAATCCCTTAATATCAAATTCAATAAGAATAAAGTACAATGTAGAGTTCCAGAGGTTAAATATTTGGGTCACGTATTTAATGTGGCAGGCATGCGTCCTGATCCTGAGAGGGTTAAGGCTATAGTGGAATTAAAAGAGCCTAAAAATAAGCTTGAATTGCATAGAGTTCTGGGAATGCTTAATTACTTAAGGAGGTTTGTGCCACATTTTTCAACTAAAACTGCTGCATTAAGGGAATTTTTAAAACAAAATGTTGAATGGCAGTGGCAAGGTTTGCATTCTCAAACTTTCAAAGAATTAAAAAATCTAATTTGTAATGCTCCTGTACTGGGAATATTTGACAGTAATAAACTCATCACATTGCAGGCAAAGATGAAAGATTGCTCAAAAGATGGGTTAGGTTGTTGCCTATTGCAAAATGTGGCCTTTTAATAATTATTAAAAGGCCAATATAATTTTAATAATTAATTGCCAATAGCCTTTTCCTCCCGCAGTTTAACTACCTCAGAAAAAAATTATGCACAAATAGAAAAAAAATTCTTAAGTATTTTATTTGCTGTAAAAAAATTTCATTACTATATATATGGTAGAGAGGTTGAGGTACTTACAGATCATAAACCATTAGTTTCAATAATGAACAAAAATATTGTAAATGTGCTATCAAAGGATAAAGATTAAGCTTTTAAAGTATCAGTTGAATTTAAAATATTTACCAGGCAAATTTATGCACATAGCTGATCTCTTATTTCGGTCATTTAATGAGAAATAAATTCAAATTGATGATGAGGAAATGATTGAAATTGTTCATACGTTAACAAAACAGTTGCAGATGTCCGAGATTAAAAAAAAAGAGTTTAAGGAGGCTACCTTGAAAGATCAAGGACTTAAAATGGTACGACAATACTGGAAAACTGGATGGCCAAGTAGTATTGATAAGGTTCCAAAAGAAGCCAGGTCATGTTTTAGGTTTAGGCATGAGTTAAGTGTGGAGCAAGATTTAGTTTTTCTTAATAGTAGAGTTGTAGTACCAGTGTCATTAAGGAAAAGCATGCTATTGTTATTACACGAGGCACACTGTGGAGTAGAAAAGTCAAAAGCTAGGGCTAGACAAGTTATATTTTGGCCTAATATTAATGATATAGAAAAAATGATCTCTACATGTATGGTATGCGAGAGGTATAGGCCCCAAACAACTAAAGAACCTCTTATAAGTCACACAATACCCCATCTTCCTTATGAAAAAAATTGGTGGTGATATTTGTGATTATGGTGGTAAAAGTTATTTAGTAGTAAGATGTTACTTAACGAAATGGGTGGATGTAGTTCAGTTAAGGAATAAAAGTTCAGAGGAAGTTATCAATAAATTAAAACCAATGTTTGCTACTCATGTATCCCAAAAATCATGATTTGTGATAACGTTCCTTTCAGTAGCTGGGAGATGAAAAAGTTTTTTGCCAAGAGTTTGTTGAGAAAAGCAGGCCCCGAAAAACTTTATGAGGCATTACTCGAGTACAGAGTAATCAGGTATGAGTGTTTCACATAGTCAAATGTTATTAAGTAGAAAGCTAAGAACAAAGTTGCCCATAACTCAAACTGAGTTACTGAGTACATAAGCATTTCAGAGAAGGGCTAATTAAAAAACAGGTAAGGACAAAGTTATATTATGACAAACAAGCTCATGTTAGACCCGAATTTATCTCTGGGGAAAAGGTAATGGTGAGAGTAGGTACACAGTGGGAGCCTGCAGTAATCGTTAAAAAGCATTCAACCTCTAGATCGTATCTGGTAAAGAATAAAAATGGGAGAATAGTTAGACGAAATAAATGTCATATTCGCAAGACAAATATTCAAACAAATAAAGAATTGAATCCTGATTACCATGATCTTGGTGATGAGCGGAGTATATGTGGTAATAATACTCAAGATAATGGTCTTTATCACAATAATAATAATGCTGTTAATTTAAACCATAATACATCTAACATCACCTCTCAGAATGGTTATCTTCATAATAACAATTCAGCTAGTTCAAGCCCTGTATATATAACTCGTAGGGGTAGAAATGTTAACAGGCCATCCAGGTATGATGATTATCTTTTGTAATTAGGCATTATTCAACAATTTTATATCTGTACCATTTTGTATATTATGGCATATCATTATGTATATTATCATCTTACAATTGTATTATAGTTTAAAAATTAGTATTCAGTATTTTTTATGTTTGCTAAAAGGGTAAGATGTTATATATGTGGCAACACTCAGTGTTGAGGTTTTGGTAAAAGGTATCTGGCAATACAGAGCACGAGCGATGTTGATTGTTGATTCAGGCTGGAGCTGATTGTTACTAGATGCTGTTAAGATATGTTATAAGATTGAGAATGTACAATAAAACATAATAAGGCAAATAAAACATCAAATAACGGGTTCAAAACTTTCCTCAAATGCACAAGTTCTCTCAGTTTTGTTTTACAATATTCGAGAAGTGACTTTAACTGTTAATGAAAGTGCAAATCTCGCTATTCGCGAATGTATTATCTTTTGGTAAAAGACACGCATGCCCACCAAATCGTTTCCAAATTGTGTGAGGAAACTTGTTAACATGTATCAAGTTTGGAGAGACTTACAAAAAAAAATGCAAAGAAATTACAAGACGTATTCATGCGGCGACAACAAGAATTTATAAGTAATTTAGACAATTTGTTCGACATTGCACACGCTGATACACTTCAGTTAATGAAAATAGAGGAAGATAGGATGTTCATTCAGCGCCAAAGAGAGTCGGGCCGACCAGGTCACTTAGTTGGAGTGGATTAAAAACTGAAGAAAGGGCGCGACTTCGAGTTGTCAAAGAAGAAAATCGACGAATAAAATGCTTCCGCTTCAAAATCCTCGGCATCATACGAACCATTACAAGAAGATTCCTCTTTGAATTCTAGTGAAAATATAGATTCAGAAGATTTCCCAACACTGATCGAAAGCTCAGAACCTGGGACAAGTAAATCAGTAACGAGGAAAGATTTTATTACTCCAAAGTTAGTTGCTGCATTGAACAGGTGTCACTTAAGTATGCGAGATTCTGTGTTTATTCTTTTTTCCTACTGTTGATGCACTTGGATGTAACATGGACGAATTTCCGACAAGCAAGTCTTCAATTCAAAGAATCCCAACAGAAAAACTGAAGAAACGCGCGGAAAACATAAAAATTGATTTCCAAAACGAGGTACCGGATGTAGTGATCTTACATTGGGATGGCAAACTGTTGCCTGCTTTGAGTGCTCGAAAATCGAAAGAACGCTTGCCTGTAGTTATTTCATATGGACTTAAAAAACAACTCCTTGCTGTGCCGAGACTGGATAATTCTACAGGCAAAGAACAGGCACAGGCTGTTCGGAAAGCGATCTTAGATTGAAATCTCGAAGACAAAGTCCAAATTCTCTGTTGTGATACTACGGCTTCGAATACAGGTCGGTTTAATGGTGCTTGTGCGCTTCTCGATCAAAAATTTGATAGGGAAATGCTTTTTTTCTCTTGCCGCCATCATGTATACGAACTGGTATTAAAGGCCGTATTCGAAGTGAAAATTAAACAAGTGACAACAAGCCCCGATATTCCACTCTTTAAAAAGCTCAAAGATAATTGGGAAAACATCGATCCCACTAAAATACAGTGCTATAGAGAAACATTGACGCTACGGAGCAACCCCGCTTTTGGGACCTTACGGTCCCTTTTCGCAGTTTGGATGGTTGCCCGTAGAAAAAGAGATCGACCGACACCCCGCAACCGAAACCGCCCCCCCGAACAATTTTATTAAACAATTAATTAAAATACAATATAAATAAACATTTTTTTTAAAAAATACAATATAAAATCAAAAAGGAAAACAAAGTGAATTTAACAGAAGACATACATTGACGTAATTAGATGCAGGCCTCCCACAGATTTGAGGCCCGTTCTAGAGTATAGGTATAACAAAAAATAAGATTATAAAGATTATCTACACAAGTAAATGTAGAGGATTAGAAAAACTAATTTACATGAACAAAATTAATAATATTATTGAAACTTGGTGATGTTGGTACAATTGATAAAATGGATTAAAAAGTTGTTTAAGTTCAACTAGACTAAGATATTTACAATACGATATGACAGAAGACATGGATATGATCACAGTACCTAGAGATACTTTTGCATTGTATGTTTGGCATTTAGAAACTTGTTAAATGAGTCTAGGACATATTTATTAGAACCATAATTTGAGGAGTGAAATAATGAGTGATAGGATAAGAAACATTTTTGACATAGATTGCACAGTTATTAAAAGTCAAAACACGAGACTATGATGCAGAAGATCATGAAGGTACGTTAAGTGAATTTTTAAAACAGTGTTAAAATAAAAAAAGAATGTCTCGAGTTATACTCTTCCAAAGGAATCGTGAGTAGTCAATTGTCTGAATATATTCCGCTATGGTCACTTGAAAACAGGGACAGGATCTGTCATGGGATGAATGATCAAGTGGCAGAAGTGTTCCATGCCTTAGGTTGTGATTCAAGCAATTAATGCATGATGAAAGATCGGATGTGCAAGAGATGGAGTTATGATGGCAGTAGATAGAAAATGAGAGTTCAGCCTCATCAAGGGATTCAGAAGGATCTTGAGGATCTCCCCTCCCCCTCCCTTCCCTATCACTTCTCAGATAAGGAATTTTCCAGATAAGGAATTTTCAAGATAGCGTTTCAAGATAAGGACTTGAGATAGTGATTTATTTTTGTTATCGGTCTTTCGAACTTTGAAAATTTTCACAAATGTTTTTAGGGACTTAGGATTTTTCAACATCCTTTTACTAATAATCTCTCTCGCAGATTTGCATCAATTATAACTTATCGTTAATTAAAATAAAGCAATTAAAAATAAACATAATAATTTGATACTTATAAATTATATATAATATTTTCACAAGATTAAGCCCAATTCACTTCTTGATAAGGAATTTATTATTTTTTCTATCTGCCTTTCGAACTTTGAAAAATTTTCGAGTGTTTTTTTTTCTCGCCACATGTATTAGGATTTAAGGTTTCAAACACCATCTGTTGAGAAGATTTCTAACTTTGCATTTTCAAATTTAAAAAAAGTTTTTACATATGTCGCCATCTAGTGCTAATAATATTTTTTGAATAATTATTTTAGACATCTATTTTATCTTGTTTAAAGGTAGGTGGATTTGAACTCGACAAAAGATAATCATGGTTGACCGATTTTCATGTTTCTTATCCGTTCAACTATGACTATCTACATGAATGTGCTTCAGTTATGCTATAGTTCTATTTTAGAACTTAAGGTTTCAAACACCATCTGTTGTGAAGATTTATAACTAAAGTTTTTCAATTTTTAAAAA
>BGPR01013679.1:671-27562 GCA_013235015.1 Araneus ventricosus | reverse complement strand
ACCATTAATTTTTATAAAACAAATATTTCCAATAAGTTATTTTTTCCGTCTGTGATTACTTTTTGAAAGATTTTTTTTTCTCCTAGTCTT
This sequence comes from Araneus ventricosus, assembly GCA_013235015.1. Classification (NCBI taxonomy): domain Eukaryota; kingdom Metazoa; phylum Arthropoda; class Arachnida; order Araneae; family Araneidae; genus Araneus; species Araneus ventricosus. The sequence continues at coordinate 27,472 of BGPR01013679.1, read as the reverse complement.
GGCTTTTAGCTTGATAAATTAAGAAGATTTTTTTTTCTACTATTCTTTTTGCTAATTTCCTAAAACCTGAAACTGATCATTACATAAAAATTTAAGAACTTAAGCCTGTTAAAAACTAGTATTTTTGCAATTGTAGTTTAGTATAAATAAAAATTAAAATTAAACCCAAGAAAATTATATCAATATTTTAGACAAACATCTATTTAAAAATGCTTCAGACGATGCCTTATTACAAACATTTTATATACGCTATACATTTTTGTTTTATATTGTATAATCATGCATTTGTATTCATCAGTAGCTTAGATTTTCGAGTCACGTTAATTTTTCGGTTAGCATCTTTATATTGTCAAATTTATAAAAAATTGTCTATTGAAGCTACAGAGCAGAAGAGAAACTTGTCCACTTTTGGTAAACTATCTCTTACTTAAATAAAAATTATTAAAATCAGACGAATGTCAGTTCGCATATAAATGTTTAAAAAATTTCAAACAAGGGTGTTAAATTTTGAAAACTGCGAGTTATGAGAATCTTTGTTACACGATACTAAACAAGATCTAGTATAAAAGAAAAAAAAAAGATTAGGTCTCATAAATTAAAGAAAATATATATGCTTACTATATTTTTATGACTAAGAAATATCATTAATAAGACATTTTTTCCCAAAGTATGTTATATTATAATGAATAATATTAAAGAGCTAAATAATTGCTTCTTTATTATCCATTTATATGCAATTCCAATCGAAGGCATTTATTTTCCATGTGAATAGTTGAATTCACGATAAGTCGAATTAGCTTTCATCGTAAGTTAATACGAAATTATTTCAATGCTTTTTTCATTTCTTAGGCCTTGGAATTAATACTATCATAACATAGAATAAAATGTAAAATCCAAATAAACCCCCTACTGATATTATTATTCAATTAATTCGAGTCGTTTGGATCTTAAGATATTATAGGCTATGGAATGGAGATTATAAATCTTCGCCTCAGGCTCTCCTTACAAAAAGCTACTATCGATGGCAAGATATTATAGGCCGCTCTAAACTAATGGTAAGGTTTCGAATTTGGAGCGGAGGGTTCCAGTTCGAAACCCGATTCCACCGAAGACCCTCGTGTATTGTGTCTGACTGTCTCTTCAAGCAAAAGACGATAGCCGTCCGAATGTCATTCTGAAATTTTAAGTGTGATTGATTTTACACACGCGGCGAATTCTTTCTTCGCTAGAGTGGCTCGCCCAGATGTGTTTGGGGAAGCGGGGAGGGGAGGGGGGTGTTCTTACAATTCGAACAATGCCACCTGTCGTGGTTTTCGAGGGGGAAAGTGAATTTCCCTTATCTTTGATAGAAAAGCTCGGACTCTCCTGTATTTTGAGGTCCCTTTATTTCAATGGCCTTGGGAATTTGAGGGTTAAACCATGCACAGGTGGTTAAATGCCCTGCCGATGCTGCGGTGCGGAAGTTAGAAGCCAGCCCAGGTGTCAGACCACTTTTCGAAATTGAGAGGCCTGTCCAAAATAGCCCTCGTGTTGCTTCAAAACTGGACGTTAAAATAACTAAACTACTATCTTAAGCTTTCTACGCCCTTAAAATTGTTAATAAAAATGGCCGGGAGGGCGTGATAATTGAGGGTACCCAGAATTTACAAGATTAAGATTAATTAAGAGAGAACAAGGGGTATGGGAGGAAATGAAAGCTGGTCAACAGGGGAGAGGTTCAAACTGCATACTTCATTAACGAAGCTAAACAGAAAAAGCTCCGTATTGTGGAAATATATGAAAAGTCAAGAAGAGAATACTCCCTCTAGTGAGAGTGAAGTGTTACACCTGTAATGTCGTCTCCTGAAACATACTGTCATATACCAGATATTATTTCCGTTAAATTTTCTTCGTATAATTTTTGTCTCTCTTTAAATCGCATTTGTCTTATGCTTTTTAAACGCCACTGCTTTTCAAACATTTATTTGACTCGTTTTTTAGGTGCATTATGTTACAAGGGAATTTCGTATGAGCCTGCATCAAAAACATTATAAATTCGGAAGGAAACTTTAAAAGCAAGGATGTTTGCAGAAATGTTTTGTTACTTGTCCGCTAAATAACATTATTTGTTTATGCGTTCTTTTCCGAATGTGAAGTACTGAACGAACTGTAAAAGTTAGGCATGTTTTCCCCTTTCTTGCGCTTCCACATAAGGAAGCAGCTTGCAACAGGTGGTCAAAAGCTTGTGTTTTCAATTCTTTTCAACCAAACCTTCTTCCAGTACCTTCACCTTTTGTAAGGGAAATGTTAGAAGCGAAAAAGCGGATCCCATTATCCACAATTCGCAGATGCCAAAATAATTGCCACCTTCCGAAGTCCCCTCAGGTGAAATTGTGACAAAAATACAAAGAAATTCTATAGCAGGCAAAAGCAACATTCGGACACGGATTTAGTGATAGAACAGCTTCACTTCAAATGACATTTGAAGCCCTACTCAGAAAGAAGAAAACGTGAAGGAATTTTCTACCTGCATTAGAAGAATGATCCAGGGAAATACAAAAGGACACTCCTTTGAAGTCGTGAGCGCAGCGCTCATGGTCAGTGGGGGTACTTATTTGAAAGATAACTTGTCTTTTCGGATTTCTACCAAAATGACAAGAATCCCGTATTTTCGTTCTATAAAAAATTTCGGAAAAAGGGGTGCCAACCCGTGACCCACTGGAAGAGATGACCAAGCAGGAACAAGTTGAAAACCAGGATCCGTGACTTCTCATCAATTTATCATTGCCCCAATGACGACACAATCCTACTAACGGTTATAGTGGCTATACTCTAAAATGAATTTTTAAACTCTTGCGGTTATCAGGCAATGAGAATAACTTGGTAACAATTCCTGACTTCATTGAATAAATAAGTTTTTGGATTTTTAAGTTGATATCAAAATCATTTCCTTACGAGTTATCGTCGGGAAACATATAAATTACAAAATAAAAGAGAAAAGACAAAGCAGTGTCGGCGCACCGGGGGCGGTTGCCCCTCACTTTTTGCTAGGGGTAACCAGGGGGGGGGAATTAAATTTTCATTTTATTTGTCAAGTTTCAACTGTTAACTTTTACTTCTCCGTCCCAATTTACTCAGAGCATCTTAAACTTACCATTTTATTGCAATTTTTTTTAAATTTTACTGCTTTGGGTGCGAGAGGTCGCGGGTTCAAATCCCGGCCGAGCCCTTCGCGCATTCTCCGTCTGTTTAAGAAAGGGTATACAATCTCAAACTTACCATTTTATTGCAAAAATTTTTAATATTATGTTCCCATGGCGCCCCTTAAGCCTGATGCTCGGGATATATATACATCCCTTGCCACCCCTCACTATGCCGCTGCTTGATTCTTCTGCCTTGGCTTCATCTAGCTTGATTGCATCAGCCACTGCATTCTGTGTGTAGTGATTTTTACGTCACTCAATTTATAGAAAGAATGCCAGCCTAAAAACATTCCAATAAAAAAAAACATGCAATGTTTTGAAATTTATTAAAGTATTTATTAGACATAAACCAAAAAAATCTAATATTTATTTCTGATCAGTCGCACGAAAGCTTTATTAAAATGCTCGTACTAATTATTCATCATCTTGCTAATTGGTTTCACGAAGTTATCTAAAGGAAAATCAGCTCTACAAAGAAACTAATTTGGAGAATACATTAAAATTAAAGAAAAAATAGCGTAGAAATAAAATTGGCGCCACGGAAAAGCTAATTATTTTCAATTTGGAAGTGGTGTAACAGTTTTTGTGCCATAATCTACTTCGAAGTGATTAAAGAAAAGCATTAAAACTTCGATGCATTTTAATTAATTAAAAATCTAATTAAAATTTTGAAAAACCCTTTCTTGGTAAGCAACTAATACCCGGAAGAAACTTACGAAGAAAAGGCAGTATTTATTACGGAACTTAACCATGGGAGCGTTATCCATTCAATTTTCTCATATACTTCCGGTATTTAGCGTATTGAACTAGCAATTTGTCACCCTTACATTACTAGTAATTTGTCATTGTCTGGTGTTATGTTTAATTTTAGAAAATACTAGCTGATATACCCGACATTGCTCGAGATGAAAATATTTCCAAGTCTATGAACTAGTAAAAATTCAAACTTGACTGAACAGTGTTTCGCATCAGCATCTTTCGCTCATTTTCGTCTGACCTTTTGGCTCCACATTTCCTACTACGTCTACAACAGAAGCTCTTTAATATCATGGTTTTTATTACCACCATCCAAAGTACCATTCTCTTCCTTTTGGTTCTATGAGCCTGATCGGATAAACACCCGACACTGAAAAATTCTAAAACTTCAAACTTTTACTTGCCCAAAGGGACATTCTTTAGTAATTGTCCTCAAGTCAAGCCAACTTCTACAAGAGTTACCTACCCCTTTTGCATGAAATAATCTGGTCCAGAGACCACATTCCTAGCCTATTGTAACTTTGTTAGAGTCGCTGCTAACCCCATAAGTTGGACAAAGGAACAATAGGCAAGGCTCTTTACAGTTTCTATCTCCCCTCGGTGGATACCTGGCCTGGGAAGGGAACTTTCTGGTCAGCTGGGAAAGTGAGTGAGGAAGATATCCTTGCATTAGTAAATGAAAAAGACAACTATATTTTAGATTCGTCTTCAGATATGAAGGAAGAACAAGACGAACCAGGGCCTTCAATTGCAGATGCAAAAGCAGCTACAACCGTTTTGAACAATTGTTTTGCCACAGAAAACATCTACGAACATATTGTGGACCTGTTTAAAATAGTGGATAAACAAATTGACGAGTTGTATATAAAATCGAAAACTTTTCAACCAAAAATAACATCTTTTTTCAATGTAGTGGAATTAGCAAATAAGTTAAAAAAAGATAAATGTTTAGTTTGTTTATTATTGAGTATATTATTTAATACTTTATTTTCCCTAATTACTAATGAAAATGTTAGGTTATTAAAAAGTTTATCATAGAAGTAGTATCTTAGCATGTTGGAACATTTTTCTTTTTTTTGCAAATGCGGATACAGCGAACCTCGGTTAAAACGAACTTCTGAGTCGGTCCGTTATAACGGGGTTTGACTGTAATTCTGAAAGTTGAAAATAGCGCAGTTAACTTAGAAATGTACCCCAGAAAATAATGTGCAAATTTCATGTCGCTACCGTTTAGGAGGAGCTCTTGTGACCGACAGACACATATATTTTCTGTTTTATATTATAGATTGCATAGAAAATGTTTATTAACCATGGGGAATGTCATCTCTTCGATTTTCTGTCACATTTCCGCTTTATTCCGCCCATTTTGAGTTCAACATTTTCGTTTAGTGAAGAAAATGGAGTGTGCATTTGGGAACAGTACCTCTTAGCGTTGATGGATTTCGTCCAAAATTATAAAAAACTCTACGATTTTGGTGTCCAGACGCTATAAGAAATTTCACACTTTTACTTCATTCCCCTATAGAGTTATCGCTCTCGCACGAATTGTAGTATTTCGTTCTTCTTCTGGTGCGGAGTGGAAGTTTAGAAAGGGAGTTACCGGTAAGATGTGGGCTTCGTAGTCTGATTGTGGTTTATTTAACATTACGATTAACTTATATCGATTATTTATATTTTAATTTAAATTATATCGGTATTAGTCACTTGTTTGAGAATGAAAGTTATTAAGGTCCTTAGCATTTTCCCACGGAAGCATTGATTGATTGTTATAAGTCAAAGGTTGTCAATGCGCTAAAGCCACGTCAAATCATATAGACACCGATAAAGTTTACAATACTGCAGCCTTTCCAGCGCTTGTGCGCAAAGGAAACTACTTAATGACTTAGCGCTAATGAGGCTGTGCGCAATTTCCACAATACCATAGTTACGAGGTGCATCCCAAAATATTTATGGGGCAGCTTCAAAACTGGCCTTAAACTAATAAAATCGTCGCAATCCCTTTTAGGTCAAGGAAAAAAAAAAGAATAGATAGATGACAATGGAAAAGAAAATTCTTTCAATGTAGTTTTTGGTAAATTTCAATTGAATGACTTGAAGTGATTGTTAATAGAAGCCGAAAAAAAAAAGAGACAGATATACTAGTGGTATAGTGAAGAGAGGAAGGGAAGAGGGTATACATGCCCGGGCACCAGTCTAGAGAGGCACCTCGAAGTTGAAATATTTCACTTTTAAAAGTCAAATATGACGAGTGGGGGAAAGTTTACCCTGAGGATTATTTATGGTAATCACTGGCCATATTATACTGTTAATTCCAATGGTAACCAACGACAAGTAAATAGACCTCACTGATGTTAATGGCAAAAAAGAAAAATCGCGAAACGAAAAAAATTGACACAGTTATAATTGCTTACAGAATAGCGTTTCCTACTGCGAATTAGTTTTTAAATTGGAGAAGATTGTTCGTGGCTCGGTGGTCTAGGGGTATGATTCTCGCTTTGGGTGCGAGAGGTCCCGGGTTCAAATCCCGGCCGAGCCCTTCGCCTTTTTTGCATTCTCCGTCTGTTTAAGAAATGGTATACAATTTTGTATGCGTTTTAGAAACAAATAAAATAAATCGATTCGCGCGCGTGAAATAATTTATTCCTGAGCTTAACTAAAGAAAGAAGTTAAATTGAAAATTTTTAGTAATTAAAATACAAATGAATAAAAAAATAAACTCTGAAATGTTTCTTTTCTGATGAAGTGTGTCATATGGTGCGGTCGGTTAGCTGAAAGAAATTTCACTTTTGGCCGAAACCATGCCCTTTTAGGTATAATTACCACACCATTTATTGAATATGAAACACCCGACATCACAAGTTTTAGAGCCCCTGTTGGTCTGTAATGACGTCATCAAAATGAGGGCCAGTGACATTTTTTTAAAAATTATGCTCTTGTTATTTATCTTAAATTTGATTGTTTTCTGGTCCAAAAGATTAAATATATCAATTGAGAGCATAACAGGGGCAATTCGTGCCTCAGTGTTTATTATCTTTGTTCAGCAATGAGGTTATCAAAATGATGATCCAGTGAAAAATTGTTTTCGGGTTTAGTTAGTCTTCTGTTGATGCAGAACGAGAGAAAATTTGGGACAGGCCTCATAATTTTGAGCCGTAATCAGACGACGAGAACGACGCAGTAGCCGGCTTGCCCAAACTTTCGCGACACACCAGCGAACAATCCCGGGCGTCAGATTTGGCGTGCACCACACACCTCGGCTCTATGTGTATAAGATGTGACGAGCGAACGACCCCCAGACGACAATTACAAGGTAAAAAGCTTCCTTCCTTTTCTATACTTTTTAATTGTTGTATGAATGAATATTTTTGAAAGGACGCATGAACCAGTTATCTAATGTGAATAATCTAATATTCTCGGTTGTTATATTTCAATTTATGTTTAAACCAATCTTTCTAGTTAGGGCCATTGGCAATTAGATTGAGGACCTCTGAGTCCAAGCGCTCCGTGTAAACCAATTCATCCCTGGTGTGTGTTTGGTGTACGTCAAATAAGCGAGGCGACATATACAAGTCACGGCAGAATCGGGTTGCGAACATAGAACCCTCCGGTTCTGAAGCTGAGATCTTACCACCACACCACCGAAACTCTAAATGTTTTTTTAGGACTCTGTTCTTGTTTCAGGTTGTTTATTTTGCATATTCTAATATTCTGCTGCTACAAAAGATGAAATATGGCATTCAAATACTACAGCTGGTATTCAGGTAAATGAGAACATGAATATTTTATAATGAAGCAGAGACATAAACATCAAGCTGCCAATATCCTGCAATAATATCTTACTGTTGGGCATCTGCCATTACATATAATTTCTACCTATGCAGGCCCTTCATTCTGTGCAAATAATGGGCTCCATACGAGAACCATTATTTGAGAACAAAAGATAAATCAAACACAAATCATGGAACAATTTTTTTTTTATTCAAATCATGCTTTTAACAGTACACAAATTTGTACTTGTTCTACTGTCAAGTATTCTATGAAACAAACACTTCAATTCACAATGCAATAATAGAGGTTAATGCACAATTTCCTCTTGTTCGAAACACATCAGGCACTTAGTTTTGGGTAGATATTTAAAGAAATGTACAGCATGAAATGCATTGTGCTCTCTAACACTGTGCAGAAGTCATTCCTTCATATAAATATAATATTTAATATCGTTAAATTTTAAATTTGAATAAAACTTTTATGGTTTGAAAGGTGCAGAGGGAAAATATCACGAATATCTGATGAAAACAACGAAATGGGCAAATTTATAGGTAAATATTTCAAATATAAATACAGTAAAACACAGTTTATAGGACACAAATCTTCTGTTATGCGTCACTACCTCTTGTTCTAAAATGTAAAATTTCTCTTTTTCTAGAGTGGGAATTGAGAAAGATATCATGATTTCGGAATTATTCGCAATTGATGAATTAATAGAAGACAAATTGTCTGGTGCTAATTTAATCCATTGAAAAAAATTTTTATTATTGATCTAAATACTTCGCAGTATTATACTAGTACTATCTTAAAAATTGATACTTTTAAATGAATTTGCATTCATAGAATTTAATTTATAACAATAAAATCTATTAATTGAAATTTGTATTATAGGTCTTTTTATTTATACGTCGTCTTACGGTATAAACGGTTACTATACCAAGCACACTTTACATATTTGATGGCCAAAATGGCCTGGGATTAAAAATGAGACGCGTTCTCTCTGAAATGCGGAACTTTTAGAAACGTTTGGGATGCGTAACTGGCAATAAAATTACCAAACGACATTTCCTTAAATCAGACGATGTAACTCAATTGATGTGTCTAGAAAAATGACTAACTACTAATATAGTCACACACCATTGAGACCCCTACAAAGACTATTTTTAGGGGTTTTCGTTTTGATCTATGAATCGAAAATTTTAGAATAATTTAAATTTTGCAATTATATTTTAAGAAATTTGACTGATATCCTTTATTTCTTGAATATTCACAAAAAGAAATTAATAGGTATGGAAATATAGAAATTATAAGGACTTATAATTATAATATAGAAATTAAAAGGACAATGCATAAAAAACAGCGTTTCAGGAACCCGTAAAAAAGCTTCTTTTCAACTGAACTTATTTAGAATTTTAATAAATTTCAGAATAAACTGTAAGTACTGAAACTGTTTTCATACAAATTTCTAAAAAATTAACCACATTAAGAATACAGTGTCTCGGTTAATTTCATTTTCCTTCAATAAATAATAGAAGAAAAAAACAGAATCATTTCAGACAGTTTGTTGTATGTAAATAATTTCAGTCCAGAAATGAACAATATTCATAAACACATTTTTTTTTCGTTGTTGCAAATGAACAATGTTCATCAGTTTAAGGATTTATAGGTGACATACAATTATGCCAGGCAGTTTTCCAGTTTCCACTTGAAATCTGTTGATGATGCCGATGAAAACATTTAAAAATCATGTTGATATGACAAACTCGAATAACAAAAGTAATTTTTAATAAAATGGTTAAAAAATTTACAAAACTTTTTAAACACAATTTCTAATACAAAAATATACAATGTATCACATTAGCCAATATCGTGGAATAGTGATACATTGTTCTGCTGAAGAATTTGAGAACATGAAAAAAATCCCAAGAATAACGTTCTGAAATGTAAGCGATATTTCATTTTAATTTCAATAAGTCCGAGTACACAGCTCTTATAAGTATTTTTTTAAAAAAAATAATTAATAATAATTTGCCTACATTGCCTGTTTAGTAATCCGACACTGAAAGTATTATGATCATCTCCAGAAGTTAGTTCCTTGAACATTAATCTAGATTTTGATGGAAATGTCATCGCGTGGACATTTATATTGGTGGTTATCATGCTTTCTCTAAAACAAGATAGTATTTAACAAGGAATATAAAGTTATTTACAATTAAAACCACCTAGCAGTTTAATCCGCTAGAATCTATTTCTAAGTAAAGGGTTAGCATTCCAACCTGATCAGTATAACATGGAGAATTCATGAACATAAAAGGCTATTTTAAATTTATAAAATTAAATTGGATTGAATTTCATAGATGATCCAGTTTCATTATCAAATTATATAAATGGCGATGTTTTGCAGTAACTGTAACATATTTCAAACTCGAGAATAAAAATTCAAAGCAAAAATATCTTAAAAACTTTTCTCGTACAGTATAAATAGTTAAATACAAAGACATACTGTTTAAAATCAAAACTGGTCAAAAAATTAAAAGAAATAAATCAGTCACTCTTTGGCAAAAAATTTACATAAAATGATCAGCGACATTTCATTAATAGTGTGACAATCCAATTTTATTCAGAATCATTAACAATTGAAGGAAAAGTTCATGTTATGACGTCTCTTCTACTAGATTCTTTCTATTTCTGAAAATTACACGGCAGTCAATATTCATTAAAAGAACTATTGCGCAAACTAGCTGGACACAAATGTAAAACCATAAATCAAAGTCTTCTAGAAAAGACACGCCGTTTCTGGAGATAATCACATAATGAACAACAAGGTGGCATCATCGTACTTCTGGCCACTTTAAAATTGAGGATTTGACAATATACATTGCAGCAAAAAAAAAAAAAAAAATGATAATGAAATTTTTTTTAAAAAAAAGGCCTAAAGGTTAAGAGAGTCATTGTGTAAACTTTGTGTTTTTCTTTTTTTTCTTCTTGTAATTACATTTACTTAGCAGTCACTTCTGGGCCCATAGATCCACTGGGAGGCCCCAGTGGGTGTGTGCCTACTGAAACAGGCGAATTTACGCTATGAGCCTCGGACTGACTGTTTCCGGAATCACTGCCACGTCTTTCCCGTATGGGTTCGCAAATGCCGTTGCAATTCTTCGGACCCCGCGAATTGTCTGCCGCAAAACAACCAACCGCACACGAATGGCTTCTGGCCTGTGTGCCACTGAAGGTGAGCCTTCAGGTGGGACGTTTTACTGTAGACTTTGCCGCAGTCTGGAATGCGACAGATGTGGATGTTCTTTCGTAAGCCCAGCCGCTCGGCCTCCTGGCAGCTGGGGCAGTCGCAAGCCTCCCTGTCGCTGTAGGGAGGCGGCATGTCAGGCAAAGAGGGTTGACTGGGGGCGAAGAGCCCAGACACAGAGGGCCCTTTAGCTGTTGGAAGCATCGACTTATAGTAGTCCAGCGACATATGCTGGCCGGCCGACAGGAGTGGATCCGTATAAATGGTCGACAGGCTGGGGCGAAAATCAGAAGTTGGATAGTTGGTGGGCAGCTGAGAATGGAGACCAGATGCTGACCCCGACATATCCAGACCGGCTCCAGACGCCGTGTGCATGTCCCGCCATGTAGTAGTGTTTAAGCTGTTCACAGAAGACACCCCTGTCTTGATGGGTCCGTGTGGTCCGCCGGCGACAGTCATGTTGGATGGACAGTTCTCGTATAGGTGCGAGGCGTCTTTGGAGTGCATGGTATCCAAATGGGGGGAATCTTCGTGCACCTTGCCGATAAGTGATCCTTGGCCACCTTCTCTTTGAGATGATGTGACAGCGGCTCCTGGATAGAGTGAGTTTTCTCCGTCACGGGAAGTCGAATTGCATGCAGAGGTGACAGTAGGTCGTTGGTAGTTGAGGTGCGATGGTGCACTGCTGTTGGTGAGCGTCGTTACCTGATGAGAGACCAGAGGATGAGAGATGGGAGATGAGGTGGGTTGAGTTCCTCTCTCCACTGCTGCATCTCCCAGACGTGGAAGACTCTTGCTGGAGAGCTTGTTGCATTTTTCAGCGGGCCTAGCAATTGGCGTATCTCCCTTTCGAGGATGGTCCTGTAGAGATGAAAAATAATTGGCTCAGAATCCACAGAGAAGATTCAGTTTAAAAAATGTGTTTTAAACAAATCTCTGCAATTGTCACTACGTGTATGAAAATCAATTTTAAAATGCAGATCGGTGCAAACGTATATTCTATTCAGGCATATAATGGGTCGAATTCTAGCATATCGTGGCTTAACAAGCAACACCACCCATCTTAATTTTTTGAAACTAGCTAATCCTGCGCAGAGCATCTGCGCTCCGTTACTATGCACACCATGCATTTTTGACCAGATCAGCGCATTCTTCTGATGCTTCAGCTCGCCAAAAATACAGCGAGCGTCAACCATCATCAGGAAAGAAGCTGAGCTAGGATGTCGATTCAGTGCTCCAAGAAAATTCGCCACAAGAAACACGAGCATTCTCATAAAATTTTAAAAAGGAAGATTTTTAAAAAATAATAAAACTGTTAATTTCTTTTTTTAATTCCTTGACAATTTAGATATTCTGCAAAAGATGTAATAATTTAAATTTTAGAACCAATATTACTTGACGAAGATCAGCTACAGATGGCGTCATTGTGTAGTAATCAACAAAATATTCCAACCCTTCAGGTGTTCGCTTCATCTCCCGACAAGGTGGCAAAGGATCCTCAAGCCTGTAATTATCATAAAAAAAAATTAAACTTGCATGTACATACATACAGTTTTGTATCAGCACAGTATTCTCACTATTTAGAAATAATCTCTGAGTTAATAATAAGAAAAATGAATATCCTATTGATAGAACACCAATACAAATTTCCCTTCCAGACAGTCAGTTATTCTGATCAACCCTTTCCGGAAAGATTTAATCATGGAATTATGACTGTACAGCATGAAAACCAATGACGAGCTGCACTCATCATTTTACCAGAAGGGGTTTATCATGGAGAAAAAACATTTATCTTGGAGAAAACAATGAGCTAAACTTCATTTTAAGAACAGGGGTGGCGCCAGAGGGGGGGACGAGAGGCAGCCCCCCCCGGCGGAGAAAAATTTTTATGGGGTATTCAACTGTAGTTGATAAATAATAATCTGGCGAATATTTGAGACCAATTTCATTACACAGTCCTTCCGTACAGCAGGTCGTGGCCCTCTGTCGGGCAAACTCTAGCGTCCTTCCTGTTTAACAAGCAACTGAATTTTGATATCTGACTTTGTGTTGTGACTTTTAAGGAGTTATATAAACAAATATAATTAGCCATTCTGAAGTTATCCATGAACAGATTTTATAACTTGGATGGTAGGAGTTAAAGAAGAAAACAGTTCCATGGTTTTCGTGTTAGCCAAAGTACAGCTATACAAGTAGTTATACAATTACTCAACACAGAAAGAATAAAACAAAAGTAAAGAGTTGAATGTGAAGCATCCAATTTCACAAAATCTTCAGTGCACATGTAAACACTTCATGGTAGAACATGCACCATTCTTTTGTATTAGAAGTCTTTCACAATACAAAAGAAATGCTACCTGTTTGTTTCCATTAACTGTCCCATACACTAAACACATACCTCTCATCTCTGAATAACAATACAACTTTAAGCTACTTTTTGATCAGAAATAATCATGTCTGGATTAAAAATTCAATTTAGCTTACCCAATTTGCATTCTCTGTTTTACACTATACACTTTAGCATGCAAACATAATATTTATATTATAGATTATAGCATTACTTCCCCATTCATTTTGAAGAATATTATATTACTAGCAGCACCTTCACGGCGTTTCCTGTGACATCACGAATTTCAACAAATTTTTTTAAAGAAAGACTACAATCTTCAGGTTTAAACTTTGAAGCCACATTATGTAAATAGATCCTTGAGGTAATATTTAATTTTTTTCAGTTTCAGCGAAAGTACACGCAGGGTTAACATGTCTTCTGTAACTAAAGACATCAGCCTTCAAAAAGTATAAAAACAAACAAATTAAAAGCATGATCTCTCGACGCGACGACAGACGGTACGATCGTACTGCAAAATCTCGTTGAAAGCGAAGGAATTATGACGTTATGAGAAAAAAATTAATTATAATTCAACCATAATAGATGTTTTAACCGTTCTTGTTTTTAATAAAGGAGAAATGTTCCAGTTATTACCTAAAAAGATTGAAAATGATAACATCATTAGAACGTCGGTCATTAAAAATATTAGCAAAAAGTGACATTATTTAGAAATTTCTCAAAATTCAGTAAATTAAGTTAGAAATTTAAAAAAAACTTCATTAGAACGAAAATTGTTTGTTCTATCTGATGGTGTATTGATTATTTTTCAACGATCATTATAAAAGATACTACAGCCATACAACCCAAAACATTAAATAAAAAATTTTCGAGATAAAATTTTAAAATTCGGGCTTCGAGGTGCATTGAGTCACCATTACGACTACCTGTATGCCAAATTTTATGGCTGAAAGTGCAGTAGATTCGTCTGGACATCGCGCGCGCGCGCACACACACAAACATTGCCTTTTATAAGTATAGATTTAACTATTCAGTGAAACAGTGATGGCTTTGCAGCAATGAGTAAAAGAGTTTTAGAAAGTAAAATTACTCTTTAACATGATGAATTAAAAGCAGTACTACAATAATTGCAGTTAAGAAATATTCTTAACTGGATTATAATGTTTTTCAATAATTACTCGAAAACAATTACATTTAGGCGTTTGTTTCAATTTTTGAGCTCAAGTTTGTTGCATTATAAAGCAACGCAGAGCAAATTAAAAGTTGTAGAATCGTGACAATTATACATTATTAATTACAGAAGATAGTATACTCTTTTTGAAAAAGTATGCATTTTTAATTAAATGTATTTTAAAAAGTGATGCATTGAAATGCAGAATATTGTTAAGATGCAGACAACAGATATGGCAAAAACACTGTGTCTGGACACAAAAATACCAGCATTTTCAGGAAGAATTATAATTTAGCTAATAAAGTTGAGGACAGCATATATGAGAATGATATAAATAAATATCAAGTTGTTGAAAACTAATGTACAATATCATTAGAGTGAGAACAGATAAGTCCAAAAGAGCATTACAATAATTTGTTTTTTAAATGCAGTGTTTTCCAAATAATTTTTTGAAGGCAAGATGGTCATCTGCTGCAGTTATTTTGAGCTAAAGTATTATCCGCATTAAGTTGTACCTATTGGATACAGAAATCTACTCAGAAATGCTTTTCTTACCTTTGAATTCGAGGATCTTTCCACTGAGTAGTTTCGTTCTTATGACTGGCAAAGTACACTCTACCATTAGGATGTTTATAATTCTCTGCAAGTCAGAATTCAACATTATGAAAAAATAATAACAGAAAATAAAAGGAAATTTAGTTTTGAATTTTTTTTTTTTTACTTTTAAAAACAGGGAAAATTTTATTACATCAAATATTATAATAATAATACAGTTACACTGATAATGATAAAAAATGTGAATGACATTTTTCATAATTATAATTCGTTTTTTTTTTCATTTGAAAAATGATGAGTGAATTTTCACAGAAAAAGGTGTTTATCTATCAACAGAACTATAGATTGAGTTTGTTACAGGAAGAATCATTCTATTATCATCACATGATTCTCTCATGCCAATAAACATATACAAAAAATGACAGGATCTTGCTAAATTGTTCTTTCAACCAAGTTCAACTTTAATTGACATTAATGTCAGTGTCTACCATCGAACAATATTCTAAAATAGAGCAATTTAGGAAGCATTAAAAAGAGAAAATCATTAATAGGTTAATCATGACACACAATCATTTCATTACAGAAATTTAACTGAAACATTTCTTATCAAAAAATTAATAAGACGAATTTCCATTACATACCACTATAAGTGGTAGGATTGGCATACATGTGACCACAGCAAGGTGCAAGGTTGCATATATTTGGCAATGATTAAATATAAGAATAGGAAAATAAGAGAAAATTATAAAACAGAAAAAAAATCAAGACAGATTTCTTGGAAACTGTAAATATCAGATGTAGAAAAACAATTGAGAATTTCACATATTAAAACAAATGAAAATAAATTATCATTATCATACCCCATCCCTCAGGCAGTGGACCAACAGGATGATCATCTTCAACTTGTACAGGTGTCTGTATAAAAACACATAAATTAAATTTTAACATGTTACAATCAA
Organism: Araneus ventricosus; assembly: GCA_013235015.1. Classification (NCBI taxonomy): domain Eukaryota; kingdom Metazoa; phylum Arthropoda; class Arachnida; order Araneae; family Araneidae; genus Araneus; species Araneus ventricosus. The sequence continues at coordinate 11,490 of BGPR01013679.1, read as the reverse complement.
AGCAAGCTCAAAACATGATACATAATAAGAGTTGCCATAACTGTCAAGCATTGATACCGGACGTTTAAGTGCTAAATAAATAAAACATGAAAAATTGAGTTGGTAATGGTCTATTTTACTCTGATAAAAAATAAATCAAGTTTAAGCAATCTAATAAAATGAACACCTAGAATAATAATAAAGATGCCATATTTTAAGATTTATTTTATTTTCTTGATTATCAGAGGTCGATCCAGGTTTTTTTTAGGGGCCCATTTTTTTGTGAAAAAAAAAATTGTGTGGGAAAAAAAATTATTTTTGTGAAAAATAAAAATATTTTTGGGAATTTTTGTTTTTTATCATGTAAAACCTTCAATTTTTAGCAGTCATATTTCTATACTTAAAGTTTAATATCAAAAGTGTTTCATTGAATCAAATACATGCGGTAATTTGATATAATACCGAAAAAAAAAATACTCGTATATATATTTTGTGCAATGCCTCATTCAAAAAATTCTTTAAAAGAGTCAGATTTAAAAAAAAAAATAGTGGTTTATTGTTAAAAATATGTGGAAACATTGTAACTTTCTGTTAACAAAACACTTAATTATGCATCTTCACTTTTAAAATCGATTTGATATAGAAAAGGAAGGATACCTAATATTGAGCAAATTTTCGAGAATCGTTGTTTAGCCGTGGAAAAATTTTTTAAAAGGGATCATTTTTATAACATAAAATTTTGTGAACGGGCCATCTTTATGAAGTGGAATTTTGTGAAGGGGCTGCAAAACGGCCCCAATTTTCCCCTGGATCGACACATGATTATATCATTTTCTTCTTTCACGTAATTATAAAATTGAGCGCAGGTCATTTTAAAATTATGATGACAAATTAAAATTGCCTGAATTGTCTCCACTGACGAATAGAATCTCAGTGTTGCCAATATCGATGTTTTTTATTTGTAAATAGTCTAGGGAGAAAATGGGACTGAATACGGTGACAGTCCCGTATACACGGGACACATGGCAACCCTATACATAATGTATAATTTGTGAAATGAACTTGTGGTGATGCATCTGCCTGCTGAGATTTTATCCTCCTCATTATTCAAATAGAGATGGTTTTTCTTCTCATAATGATTATTGTCACATAAGATCATAAATTATTATTTTTTTATTTTGACGCTGCTATCATCATGATTGCTAAAGTTAAATTTAGAATTATTCTGGAATAAAAACCGCTTGTTACCATTATCTGTAATTGAAAATCAACACCAGTGTGTTAATTTCACTTTCCCGGACTCAGTTGGAATTCCCTTTGATATTTCGAATTCTTTCTATTCGGATACAAATATTTAAATCAGGTAAATCTACCTGATTATCTCGAGGTCAGCCGAACATCATGAGATGTAAAAGAGATGTCAAAGTTCTGATGTCACCGTGTAGGTAAGCTGCGTCACAATTAAGCGCGCATGTGCAGACGTCTTCAGAACAGACCAGAGAGTCGTAAAGCAAAGGCAAATGGTTACCTTGGTAACGCCTCTGACGTTTGCGCATGCGCAACCAATCGAGACGTATGCTGATCTGCACGTTGACGTCAATTCCAACAACTCCATATGAAAACACCTTTTAAACAATAAAAACATCAAGAGACATTAAAAATAGATACAATGACAAATATATATATATATATATATATATTAGTTTAAAATGAATAGAATGACTGGAATTTCCGCAACTTGTCTCACGCGTTCTAGTTTAAAATTTATTTAGCTAATTTTTTTCTCCTCATTAGCTGAAAAAAATCGTCCGGTTTTCGGAGGTTTCCGAATTTTAGAAGTCCGGACTTTTGAGGTCGGACTGTATTTTTATAAGAAGGATTGGTCATCGGGTAAAATCAAACAGGGAAGTAAGGAGGTGAGAACGTTTTGGCCTTAGATTCAACAGCAGAGCAACTTAAGCACGATAAGGGCCCTATCTTCAATATACCCTTAATACGATTTATTAATTAATCTTTTAGCACAATACTTTGTATCTATTAAATTTTTTCTATTTTTAAACACCGTGCAAAATACTAATCATTGTGTGTTTTTAATTTATTATGTATTATCTGTTATGTACTAATAAATAATTTAAATGTTAACTCATGGTTTGTTCACGTAAGCATGTTAAATGCCATAACCTATCTGAATTTGATTATTTTTTAATTTATTGATTTGTCTTTGATGTTTTATTTTGTAAATATATTTCGAAACGTTTTAGCTCATTCTAAAAGATTCTTAAGTTTGTTTACTATAGTTTTTAAAAAATGCAAATACAGCAATATGTGTTGCTGGTCTCCTGACATCTTCTGTGCCTCCAGAAACTGTTTTGTTTTTAAACGATCAGTTGCTAAAATTCTGCTTTTATTATATGACAAAATTACAAAGTAAACACACTTTTAAATTTTATGGAAGAAAAAGTTGCTCATTTTAACTTATCAGCAAAATTGCAGCAGTTTTAATTCAGAATATATATTGATTCTGACAAATTAATAAAGAATTACTAATTAGATTCACATCATTAAAAACTTCCCAGTATATTATATTCATTTGCAGAAAATTGATAGAACAGTTTAAAAGACTACATTGATTACATTTGAAAAGCAACCAGCAAGTATTACCATAATATGTAACATTATACATTGTATCTCTATCGTAGATTTTCCTATTGACATTCCAATTTAAAGAAACACTACTGATTATTGAGGTGTAGGCATAATGGAACACCATTCTGAATAACGGTAAAATGCCCAGACAAAATTTTGTATTATGAAAAAGGGACATAAAACAGTTATTAAAAGCATGCCCAATATATTTTAACCTCTTAAAGTCTAGTAAATGTTATACAATTAAAAAGTTAATTTTTACATGTCCCTTAAACATAATATTATTAATTTAAACAAATTTATTAATACTGAAGAAATACTGCAATCGCATGTAAAGTACATAAATTAACAAAACAATGATTATACGCTAACCGCCAGGATGTGTCATCAGCGGGGAAATCCCGTAAGAGCGTGAAAACAATATTATTCGGTGCTTTCTGCACAAACATTAGCAAGAATGCTGAAAAAAGTTTGCTTCCCGGTATATATATTTTTTCTTCATTTTTGTTTTGAATTAATGCTATACTTCTTTGCGTTTTACATTTAGTTTTTCGGACATTGATTTTATTTGCGTTTTCTTATTTTTCGATATTTCGCCGCAAAGTTAGAATCGGAGAAAAGGGCAGAGTGCAATGCGCATGAGCGTTAAATAGTGCTGGGGATAAGGGGAAACTCCTGTAGATCTCGTAATTAAAAATGAAGCGGTGTTAGAAAGAATTAATTTAGAGATTAAAATGTTAAATATTACATATATATTATTTAAAACTTTCTTCTGGTTCACTATTCACTTCTTTTTTAAAAAGAATTGAGCACATCAGTTGTGAATTGTAATCCTCACTTTGAAATCTTTTTGAATTCAAAGTTCATGCGTACTGTTTATAAATTAAAATTACTTGCCAGTCGATTGATCAGTCGTCATTGGCAAAAGATTTCAGGAAATTCAAAATTCATTACTCACCCTGTTATAGGTTACGCAAGCCTGCTGCATGGGCCTGGTCCCATTATCAGTTGTTCTTCTCTCATGCAGCTTACTTGCAAAGGCATCAATAATCTCCTTGTGTTGCTTATGATCCACATTGTTCCTCAGCAACCTCAACATCAGTATGTCGTTCATTAAGCGGAGGCCGAAATACCATATTTCGAAGATTCTGAATATCAAAATCGGCACGCATATAATTACTAGTGCAACGAAGCAAAACCAAATTGCGGTGTATAAATGAAAGTAGATAGTGTCAGTGGGTACGATGCAAATGCTTTCAAACTTCCAGCCGTTATGCTGACACTTCGTCAAAGTATAGAAGTCTTGCGATGTGACCTGGCGATCGCAGTCCGCTACCCACTCCGAGCCGTTTAATTTAACAGCAAAATCTTGATTTGCATTAAATTTGGTGTTTGGGGAAGATATTACAGGGATAATCATTAAACCACAAATGCCTAGCAACATATACAGAAACTCCACCAGCACGCAAATTTGGAAGTAAATTTTATTTGTCCTGACCTTGCTTATCATGAGTGGAACGATTACTTTCTTACGTTCTTCTCTATTACAAAATGGAAATGTAATAGAAGTGAAAAGTGTAATTAGTTCTCTGATTTGTCCACCTTCTGTTATTTCCCATATACTTTTAACGATATAAAAACAACCTGCACAGACATAGAAACCCAGACCATATATATGAAATCGTTCAAAATTGGCTTTAAAAAAATCATCGTTAACTTCTTCAAACCAGGCAGCTGGTAAATTAGAAGAGGAAGTGCCATTACTGCAGATTGTATCAGCTAAATCGGAAGGAATGTCGTCTCCAGATGTTCGAAGAAAGGGGGTCTTCAGTTCACATTTCGTAAAAAGGAATAAACCACCTGCTGCCATGAAAGACGTTATTGCTTTTATGAGAAAGTTAAGCTTAAAGCTGAAGATATTTACTCGGGAAAAACTGCTGTATGCATTGTATAATATAAGCAAAACAAAACCCGCTACAAAGAGAGCGTTGAAAGGCTGTAGTTCAATCATGGCTGAATCTGAAAAGACAAATACATATTGATATAAATACCTGATTAAAACATCTTCATACAAAATATCTTTAAATTATTCAACCGTTACATATCTAATAACAGATTTCTTCTCCCCTGAAATTTAAGGTGTTATCATTTAAGTTAAAAAGTAGATTAACAAAATACGTAGAAAAAAGTCGCCTGTTGCAATTCATAACATATTAGATTCTTTCGAAAGTATTTAACGTTTGCTATTAGTTCGTACAATTACTTCAGTGGCTTAGCGAGGGGGTGTAGATGTCCATGGCGCCATGGAGTCAGTTAGTACTGCAATTTTTAAAGCGAAATACGATAAGCGGTGTAAAGATAATACCATACTCTTGCCGCCGTTTACACTTGTTAAACCACTTATGCCGACTGAGATTAAAAGAAATCGTATTACAGAAGAACCCCGGAAACATATTTTTAAAATTTTCTGATAAATTTTTACTGAAAAATGAAGGAAAAATAACAATTACGAATCAAAAGGAAAGATAATGTTTATTCCTCACTTAAAAGAAATATTCGAATTGGTTTTTAAGAATGAATACAGTACCGTAATTAATTGAAACAAACTAGGATATCTTCTTTTTACCCTCAACTTGTTGACCACTGCACCATGCGAATCGCAGCGCGCTCTTTCCGTACGCCTGCACCCAGAGTCAATTCTCTACTGCATTTGGTATGTCAAGAGTATTTTACCGAATTTCCCGGATAATCCGAACATAGGTCAGCCCCATTATCAGCTGATTGATATATCATCAATCAGCACCTCGGATTCCCGGGATTCTACTGTATTTTCGGAGTAGCACCTTTCTCTCACTACGTCACTGGCCATAGTGACACAACATTAATGCGTTTATGACACTTTTGAAATTTAAATACGATGTACCACACTGCAAATTTCTAGGTTATTGCGTTTTTGATTTATTACTTTAATTTATGCATGAATTGTCAGACATTCAACATCAGGCTGGATCTGGTCCAAAATTTCACACGGATCTACAATTCTTTAAAAAAAGCAACCATCAACAAAATTTGATTTAACTTAATAGTCTTTTTTTCTGTTTTCATGTTCCTGTGTGTCATGGCATGCCTCCCGAAGATGGATTTTGACGAAAATATACTAGCAATCTAGATAATCTCTCTTGGTGTAAAGACCATGTCGTATCAATTGCATCTGCCTACCTCACTGGTTTTCTAGTTACTGTCTGCTAGGGAATCTATTACCACGGAATTACGTCTGTCTGAAGAGAGAGACATAGTTCCATAAATTCCGGAAGCAGGGATGGCTGAAACGTGTCGATTCCTAAAAATCTCGAGGTTGAATTCCAATACATTCTCTTTATATACTTCGTATACGAAAGAGTAAAATGAATTGTCAACATATTTTACTAGTAGTTCTGTGAACAGTAGACCTCTCTCCCAACATAACGACAAATAACGGGGAAAAAATAAATAAAGGATTTTCTCTTTATCGCATTTTTCAAAATTTTACCCAATGTTTTTATTCATTGTGAAGACAGCATTGTTCGTAAGGACACCGGACATCATAATTTGACTCTCGAGGAGGTACGTTGGTGTCCAAATTCTGAAGCTGCGACAAATTTGGTGTTAATACGGATACAATGGTTCGCAATCAGTTGCGGAAAGCCGTTGGATATACAGCAGTCGGAGATCACATTAATCTCGTCACGATGGCATTTAGAGGGGCGACCAGAAAGTGTTGACGACGAAAAGGTATTTCGACTCATCCCGTTTCACAGAAAGATATTAACGAGCTCAAACTTTTATCAATGGTTTCGTTTGATATGCATAATATTTACATGCATTTTCGTAAAAATAGCAAGAATATTCTGGAAATATAAAGAGTTTCTTAAAAAAACACAAATTTCCCAGCATGTTTTTTTCTTATAACATACAATGTTTTCAATTAATTTATACGAAACTTACAGGATACATAACAATGTTTTGGAGTACTGCATTAAAATTTGTACAAATTAATTTTTAACTGCGCATGTACGAAACATAGCATAATTTTTCTTTCATAATTTCAAATTCAGATACATAGGGCAGCTTATATAAAAATTCCAGTTAGCTACCGTTCAGATTGAGCAAGATATCGGCATTGCAAGAGCTGAATTGCTTTTCTTCTCTAAGAGAAGCAAAATGATGAGGGTTTCCCCACAAACTAATATTTTTTAAAATTAAATCTTCGAATAGTAATCGTTGAACTGCAATTTAAATTATGCATTTAATTTATATGTATACATGAGTATTCAGGATGTTCAACTTTCATACAATTCGATATTACTATTAGAAGATTCAAGTTCAAATACTATCAATTTGCGCAAGAACCCTCGTGATTTAGATTCTCTTATATTCCAGCCGAAATTCTCCTCGGTGATATGCTTCTAAATCATAAAAGAATTTTACTGGAATTTTTATATAATTTCCCCTGTATATCTGACTTTGAAGTTACGAAGGAAAAATTACGCTACGTTTCGCACATCCACAGTAAAACAGTATTTACTACAAATTTACTCTAAAATATTGCCACGCATTATGTAGCTTTCGTATAATTTGGTCTACAACACTGCATACTATAAGCAAAAAACTTACTGAAAAATTTGAGAATTTTTAAAGAAACCTTTATATCTTCCCGAATATTCGTGGTCTTTTTACGAAAATACATGTAAATATTATACACATCAAGCGAAACCATTTATGATAGTTTCATTTCGTTATAAGCTTTCTGCGAAACGGGAGGAGTCGAAATCCCTTTCAGTCTTCATGACTTTCTAGTCGCCCCCGTAAAGCCCTCGTGACGAGATTTTCACAGTAAAATGTGTGCTGCGACTACTTTATGTCCCAGGAATCTCCGCAACTTATTGCAAGCCATTGCATCCATGTTAACACCGAATTTGTCGCATTTTAAGAATTGTGCTAAACTTTTGGACACCTGTGTACCTTCTTTGTCCCCATATGCAATGAAATATTACAAAGCTAAATTTACAATCAATATAATACTACACACAAAAATTGTGTACAATTTTGTACTTCCAAACAAATACAAAAATGAAAATGTAGCAGTGAGTGTGATAAAATATTTCAGCAATGCAATGAAATTCAAATGAAATAAAACTCTTATAAGATATTAATTTCCCAAGAAAGCTATTTCTGCTATCATAACCTTAGCAGAAGAAGTATTTTGATGAAATAATGAGAATGGTATTTATTACAACATAAAAAAAAAATTGGTATTTATCACGACAGTATAAAAATTGTAGTGATAAAGGCGGAAAAAAAAAAAAAAAACGTTACACGAATAACAGATAATCTTCAACTTTTTATAAACTGAATAAACAAATATTAATAAGATACTAAACATTTTATTTGTCTCTCTCTCTTTAATGCGAATTATTTACACAAATCTTTGCTTTCATCGCAATTAACTATACCGAAATATATATTTTATAGACATTAACAAAATTACCATTATATGTCTGCTTTTATCGTATTAATAAAATTGAAAATAAATGTTTGCTTCTATCAGTATTCAGAAAAATACAGTTGCACGTCTCGCTTTTACCAAAATAATTCAAACATTTTAATGGCGCCAAATTCGCCAAAACGTCGAAATCAGTTAAACGGCCACCCTCATGGAGCGAATTAAAAACTGAACGGAATCGGAAACGAATTTAACAAACAAAAACACATACATCGTTTTCTATTCCTTCAAGAAACACTTATGCCAGATTCGAAGGGAATCGAACCAAGCGTTTGGTCGTAATCGCGTCACAAACACATTTTCAGACACAGTGCTGAATGGTTGAGTTGAAACGTAGACCTCGATTCGCTCGGTGAAAATTTATTATTTGATAATTTATAAAATTCTTTACCCCCGGCTGATTAACACCGAACGCCCTATGATATTCAATGCCATTCTGTTCATTCAGTCGCTGAGCGAGCGATGGTAATTTAACCCCAGAACAAAGTATGAATTATTGGCCTCACTCGTCATCTGTGGCTTAACAAGAGTAAATGGCACCCAGGATATTACAGTAAATTTCGTATTCTAATCATATTTGGCTTTAAAAATGATATAATGGCAGCACTAACGTTTTACTCGCGTTCCATGAAGCCCCTTAACCCATCATCAGGGCACAGGGTCTTTTCAACCCCACCCTTTCTCTTTTGTTAAGGAATTCTAGGAATTTCGAAAAACTTGTACCTGTTACTTCCCGTACCTTCATGGGGGGAGTTAGAAGAAAAGACCAGCAGAAACTGGTGAAACGGGGTTTCTCACTTTCTCCCTGGATCAAATTGTCCCGCGCGTGTGGAGGCTCCCCGAGGCCCGGGCAACTACCCGTGGCGACAAAACGGGAGTGGGAAGAAAATTTTTTTGAAGACTTGAGAAATAAAGTCATATATTCTTAAAATTTGTTGAATATATTCTTTTAGTTTCAATATGACTATTTATAAACTTAAATATAGCTGAACTTTAAAATTTCTCACCAAATTAAGTCATACTTGCAGATAAAATGTACATATTTCTGAATAAAGGTTTGTTTGACATTTAGAATACATATATTTAAAAAATGTAAAAAAAATACGTAGGTTGTGGGGGGGGGGCGGCATATTGTTGCCTTGTCCGGTTGATAAAGTTCCTTTGGGCCGCCTCGGCGTGCGTGTGCTAATATCTGGTTTTGGAAATTGGGGTGGAGGGCCCCGAAAGTTACATTGCCTATAAGCCCCTACAGAGGTTCATCATGACCCTGATAATATCATCCATATGACTCGTCTTTGACTCATGTGGTTGATATAAAACAAAGTTTCAGAAAGAGGACGATTCCACATGTCACAGACCAACTTGAGATATTAAACGAACCGGAAACACAGCTATACCCAGAAAACAATCGCCCATAGTTAGTTATAAAATGAATATAACATTCTCTACTCATTCTCACAATCTTTCTTCGAAGACAGTAATGCAAATGGTTTCTATAAATTTTAGGCAAATTAGATAAAGAATAATGACAATGTTGTGCGGCCAGTGCTTTTCCCTATCTGCGTTGACCTGATAATATCGGTGTAGCAATCCTACCTTAATACAAACACAGCTTTAGATAGAATTTTTTTACGTTTTTATTCTGATCAGGGCCGGATTAGGCTCTGCAGGAGCCTTAGGAAATGCAAATTTCAGACCCTCTTCCCCCCCTCCAGCTTTTTATTAATTTAAATTTAATCTCTATCTAAGCAGTTTTTAAGTAACGCGTATAACGACGAACTGAAATAACACAACATTTAATTGCATACGATCTTCAAGACAGGTAGTTTCAGTATCTCACATATAAAAAAAAATTACAAAACATTTTTAACGCGTTCTAAATACTACTAAAATGAAAAGTTTGCGGGAACTGTTGCCTTCTGAGTTAGTCAGACAACTGAAAAAAAAAAAAAGCGAATCACACTAATCCTGCAAAAAAAACAACAAAAAAAAACTTATCACACTAATCTGCTCTTTGAAAACATAATTGTGTTTAATCCTGGACTTTGAAGTTCTTTTTAATCCTGAATAATGTTTTGAATTTTAAACGACAGTTTATTTTAATTTGAATATGGTCAAGTACATAACCCTTGGAACTGAAATGAAAGCGCAGAATTAGAAAATTTTGAAAATACCACAAGAAAAAAAAATCTCAAGGTCTCAGCGCCCCCCAAAGTTGCTGGCTCATAGGCCTACCTTGCCTAATTAATAATCCGGCCCTAAATCTGATCTCCAGAATTTCGATTAATTTTTTTTGTAGCAATATTAAAAAAATTCTTTGGTTAATTATTTCTATTAATAATTCTGAGCTATCCATAGTTGTTTGGTGAGAATTTTCTTCTACAATATCCTGTAAAATGTCTGTATCAAACTAAATATCCAGAGACCAATTCATCTTGGCTGTGCAAAATAGCTCATGCAGCCAGGTGAACCAAACTTGATCCAGCCACGGAATGCCTTCCATAAACTCTAACTAGACAAATGCTTTATACAAATATCATCCATGCTATACATACTGAACGAATCATTCTTCGTAATTTGTTTTTTGAAAGTTTAATTGATAAACACTTCTAATTTTGAATGCATTCTTCTTCGCAGTTTTTATACACTTTC
>BGPR01013678.1:17165-39554 GCA_013235015.1 Araneus ventricosus | reverse complement strand
CAGATATATAGCGTAACTTATATAAAAAATCCAGTTCAATGCCATTAATATTTAGAAAGATATCAGCATTTCAGTATGCATAATTTTTTCTTCTCTTTAAGAGAAACAAAATGATGAGTGTTTTTATACAAATTGATGTTCTTTAAACTTGAATCTTCGTTTAATCGTCGAACTGCAATTTAAATTATGAATTTTATTTATTTACACAATGCCTTTCTAATGTATTGCCACTTTTACAGTAAATTACGTATAATTTGGTAGAAAACTCTGCATGTTATAAGCAAAAAGCATGCGGGAAGATTTGGGATTTTTTAAAGAAAACCTTTATATCTTCTAGAACAGCGGTTCCCAACATGCCCATGGGTGCCGCGGCCCACTTGTGGGCCTCGGATAGCGTATTTGTGAGCCACGGAACGCTAGTCAAGAGTCGAATTCGTTGAATCTTCATGAGTCGTCACCTAGATTTTTACTTTGTAAACAATATATTTTTAATACTTTTGCAATATGCTTTACTAATTACTGAGACACACACACATAAGTGTATTATATGTTTGTAATTTTTTACTTTTCTATTTAGTTAATGGGCCTCAAAATATTTTTTACACAACAGGTGGTCCGCACAACCAAAAAGGTTGGAACCGCTGTTCTAGAATATTCTTTCTGTTTTTACGAAAACGCATGTAAGCAATGTGCATATTAAGTAGAGCCATTTATGAATTTTGTAAATCATCATCAGCTTTCTTCGGAACGGGTTGAGCCCAAAGTTTTTTCTTCACGAATTTCTGGTCGGCCCCCTAAATGCCTTCGCGACCGAATCATCACTATATAATGTGAATTAGAGTCTATTCTAAAGAATAGACTCTAACTCACATTACACAGTGACGAAGTTCAATGGCAGTTGATCCAGCCTCTGGCGATTTAAGTTTTGTGTCGATCTATCAAATAATTGGCAATTGTCTCTTGACAATTTTGAGATTGTTTTCGACCCTGAATAAGGCAAGGGATGTCTCACTATAGAAATAAACCTCTGCCCATAACATCAGAAATCCACCACCATGTTGCCATCTAAACAAGCTTTATAGTTCTTTTCGAAGATCATTCCAATAGAATGCAATCCCATAAGGTCCGTCCAAATTCCATTTTTTTCATCGCTGAATATAACAATAAGCCACAATGAGAGGTCTATTTGGTCTACTGGTACAAGCTTCTTTGCATTGTGGTGTCAAGCCAGGTGATTGAGGAATCTTGCGGTTTTTAATATACCCGATTCTAAAATTCTCCTATGAATGTTTTTTTTTCGATATTTGTCCTACAATGATATTTTTAATTCGAGAAAGAGAAAAAGTCCTAGTTGAAGCCACGATTCGGATGTGCATATCATCGCGAGAGCTGGTCCCTCGTGGCCTTCCAGAACCAGATTTTCGTTTAAAGTTTTAACCACGAGCTAATAGTTGATAAATTCTACGTTTTGACTTTTTAAAGGAGCTGCAATTATAGAGAAATGGACCTGATTTGCTCCCATACACCAGATTTTTTTATGCTTTCTAATATGAAAATTCTTTTGACCTATTCATTTTGAACTAATGTCAAACAAACGGTCAACATCTAGATATGAAATACGTGCGGAACTGCTTGTGAGATTTCATCAATTTGCATAAAATCATTTCTGTGCTTGAACGTTTGAGACAGCAATTTTCGTCCCATTCTCAAAACTTCTGATTAAAAATAACGTTTTAAAGTAAATAATGTTTAGCCCCCTTAACCGCCGCGTCCGTCATATTAACGTGCATCGAATTATCACATTTTTAGGTTTATAAACTAAATTTTAATCATTAATTAGCTTTAGAATTTGACACTAGAATTACGTAGAATCCATAAGCATCTTAAGCATTCTACACCTTCTTAAATGAATGAAAATGAAAGCTCCTTTCCAAAACAGGAGGTGTCATCTTATTAGAAAGCTAAGAACTTGCGACTCTTAAGGGGTTAATATGATTTTAAAATCGCAATTTTGTATACATATAAAAGACATGTTGAAATAAAGTGGATATTTGAAATTTTATTTTAAAATTGTTATGTTTAAACTTTTGACACACACTGTACCACAGTGACCGGCACCAATTTGATTGAGATTATGTCGCATCTCTGATCATAAGAAATCTATCTCACAAGATTCTGGATTGTGGAAGGAATCCGACTTAGGTATGGCAGCCTTGTTATCGGGAATTTAAAATTGACTCATCGAAGATTTTCAATTCCATCATTTAACTGACTTTAAGAATGAAATATTTATTAAATATGGACCATAATGCTTCTTGGATTTCAAAAGACGAAACTCTTATTCTAAAATGAAAATAGTTTCAAAATTTCACATTAACTTCACGTCGGAGAACGCAATTTAATCTTTCTGAATGTGATTTTCTTTAGTCTTCCTTTCATTTTTTATGTGTAAGTTAATTTCTTAGTTGGTTACTCAATTTTTTGCAATTTATTATATCTCGAAAGGCCATAAAGAAGAATCATTTTTTAAATCTTTCAATTTGAAAAAAAAGTTTTTTCTTCTCCTCTCTTAATAGTCATTAACAATTTCTTATTTCTTTGACTTGTACTATGATCTTATGCAAATTTCATAAATATTTAGTAAAACGAGAAATTTTTAGATAATCAATAAAGAGGAATTTCTGTGGTTAAAGTTTCAAATTATGAAGAACGAAAATTTCAAGCCTTTTCCTTAATTAGCTTCTTATATAGAAGACGCATAGTAGATTAATATAACTTCTATATCTAAAACATTAACCTGAAAACCGAATCACCCTGCCCTGTCGAAGCATCCGGGGAAAAATGAATGACAGTGGACATTACGACAGCACGAGTGCTGAGGGCGGAGTCCTAGTAGGCCATCACCGGGCTACGGCCCGACATCCCCCGAAGGAGGCACGCACTGTCACTGGTGGAGGGACTGCAGCCCCACCGTTATTGTACTCACAGAGAAGACGAGTTCCTTGTGTACTCGCGGTGTCTCCCAGGGTAGTATCTAAAACATTAAAGATTGTATTTGTCTTAATAACATATATGCAACACTTAATCTGTTGCTTGCTTACCTTTGGGTAAATGTTTGAGACTACTCTTGGCATTTCAAATATGTTTATTCAAAATCCGTTTCTTGTAATGATTGAAATTGTATAAAAACTTAAATGAATGGCTTTGGAGTTTAACATGTGTGAAAGTAATTTTCTTTTAAATATGCTAATTAGTAGAGTATTTTATATGTAAGATATTAAAAGGTTTCAATTGTTTTATGATATTGTCTCCATCACTTTAAAGCAATTTGATGTTTTTGACTTTTAGGCTTGTTTTAAGTTTTTACTTAGATATTCAGAAAAATTTGTGTTCTTGATTGTTGAAGTTGCTTTAAGTTGTTTGCAAGTGAAGCATACTTCTCTTTCCATAGATGTGTAAGTAACAAAATGAATTGCTTTTTTATAGTTCGCTAAAATTTGTAGTCACACATGTAAGGTAATAGAAATTTCTTTTCTGTATCCTCACGTAAAATAATGAAGAGTGACGGATTTTATATTTCTCTTCATAACTGTTTTATTTTCAAGTAGAAATTATTTTTACCGTTTTTAATATTTTTGTTTTTGAATCTAAATAAAAAAATATTGTTGACTTTGTGCTTTCCTTTGTTTCTAAAGATTTTATATAAATGCAAATTATCTCCCTTTTTTGCCTTAATATCTTTAATCATTTGAACGCAAAATTATTCCTAACTAAGCGTTCGGTGGGAGGGATATTTGCAGAAAACTGTGTAGAAAATTTCTACCTTTATAACTGAAAACAAAAATTTAGTGTGCAATTAGTAATTTCTTAAAAAGACAATTTTCACTCCTCTTTTTTGACACTTTTTTATATTTACTTTTCAAGAATAGTAGATTTGCTATTTTTTAAAAAAATGCATGTTAATACTGCGCATATGAAGTAAAATCTTTTATGAAAATTGCAAATCATTATCAACTTTCTGTGGAACTGGCTGAGCCCTAAATCATTTTCTTCATCAATTTCTGGTCAGTCCCCTAAGATGCTTCGGAGTGAATCTCCATTGTAAAATGTGTACGATTCTCGATTGTATTCTTCACGATTATTCACAGCTTATTGTGAAACACTAGATCCAACTTTAAATTTTTCGCATTTTACGAATGCTGCTCAAGTTTCGCAGGCCCATGTATAAGACGCTTCTAAAATCCAATGCCAAATAATAATAGAATAGACTGAAATGCATGACAGTTGTTTAAAATAAGAATCCTGTTAATCATTGAAAGGCATATTGATTGTTACAAGACAGATCCCTTATCCAGCAGTGTTTCGGTTAAAATTGTTTGAGACAACCTGCTGAGTAATTTGGAATATATATGAGAAAGTCCTGACCTCAATATTCGTTGCAGGATGATTATTGTTTTGGCGAAAGCTTCTTGCAACTCTTTACTTTAAAATGATATTGAGACCCCAAAATTTCACTTTAGAAAAAGAAGCCGTTCGTCATCTTACCTGACATTGAAGGATAGATTTGAAATGAGAAAATTTAATTCAACATCATACGCTATCAAAATCTATTTAAAACTGTTGAGATCACATCTTGATCATAATAAATTGCACATAACAGAAAACAAACATAATCGGACTAAAGAAACAGCATAAAACAAATGAAATATTATCAATCGAAATTTTGGATTCAAACCTTAAGAAATAAAATCAATTACAAAAATCAATTCGCCATAAGTTTGGATTTTGTCCCAGCCAGAGAATGGGGCCAAAGTTTGCACATTGGAATCCCAATTCCGTTTTTCTTTGTTCACTGCAAATGATGCATTCTTCATTATCGAGGTACTTTGGGTCTAGATTGGCATCATCGTCAAGGTAAGGAAATTCAAATGAATGAGATGAGTCTTCAGATTCAGATAATTAGAAGTTAATGTTTCGCTTAGCTACTTTCTTCTTTTTTGTAGATTTTTAGCAGGTTTATTGCGTTTAGTCTTATTAACTTTAGCCTTCTTCAACTATTGAAGTTTTTGTTTCTGTTTTCCCTCTATCTCCTTTTTTTAATGGTGCATGTAGGGCAAGTGGCAGTCAGGTAGCACGACGGGCACATAAATTAGCGTGGAGTGGTTCGTCATCGTACCCTCCACCAAATTCGTTATCTTACCCGACATCACATTTATATTGCAAAAAAAAACCAAAAAACATTGAAATATATCATACCAGAAAAAAAATAAAATCGCCGCTTAATAAGCAACACTACCTATTTAATTTTTTTGAAATTTCAAGGAGGAAGATTCAAATGAATTTTTCGCAACCAATAACGAATAATTCTGAATTTTTTATAAATCTTCTTTGAACATGAGACCACATGTTCCAAACAGACATGAATAAAATTTAGAACTATTCGTTATTTCTTGCGGAAAATTCATTTGAATCTTCCTCCTTGAAATTTCAAAAAAATTGAGATAGGTAGTGTTGCTTGTTAAGCGACGAAATAATACATCATTGAGCGCATTTTGATTTGCCTTTACGAATATCACATATATAAATAAATATTCACTCCGTGAACGGTATCCGTTACCAAGCAGCAACCAAAAAAAATGCGTAGGAACAACTCAAAAACACAGTACAGCGTACTGTAAATCACACTAATAATGGGATGGAATCTTGTTTTGACACGGGTAGGTTGTAGCGATATGTCTCTGATGATGCAGAATCGAGGCATTCATACAGGGTAATTTTTGAGAAAAATCCAATTCGTCATCTTACACCCTTCGTCGTCTTACCCGACTTTCTTCTACTTATGAAACGGTTACAGTTGACAATCTCTAACATCCATTCACTATTTCAGAATTTATAATTCAAAAATATTTTCACAAAATTTCGAACATTTTTTAAATATTTGTAATATGTATTCTCTTGCTAGTTTAAAGTATATATCTTTTTTCAATAGCCAGCATTTTTTTTTTGGTTTTTTTAAGTTCCTATTACTTTTGAATATCGTGTAAATGTAATACAAGATATCTCGGAGATATTTAGTCTTGTTGTTAAATCAAGCTCACAATTCTGCACTTGGCCATGACATGAAGTTAATCCAATTTCTGCGTACTTAGAAGGACCACATTTACGAGCGCTGAGATGGCATGTGGCCTCGGCAGTGGCAGAATCTCTGTTTCAAGATTTCGTGATTCAGGAAGGAGGTACTTGGTTTCGAGATACGAATGTACAGAAAACACACCGGACATGATGTATGGAAAATCTATGGAGGGTCAAACATCATCTTGCTAGTGTGGTAAGGAAGCTTAGACAGTCTGTTGTCCATCGTCCTTATTGTTTAACGCCGTTTAAAAATCAGGACACTTGCCCCCGAAATGGTCTTATTAATGAAATAATAATATACCTAAATAAAATAGGGCACTGATTTTTACAAATAAGATCTATTACGCCATACACGCGGAAAGTCTTCACCCCATATTGTTTTCTGAGTTGAACTTTGAAAAATTGCACGAATTTAAAGAATAATCTGCTCTCTAAGATAAAAAAAATCTCTTGGATAAAATTTCGAAACGCCTATTTCAAATAAATGAATAATAATCAAACGGAATTTTGACGTTTTTGTTTCGGAACTGAAAGTTTTAAAACTATTGATTGGGATGTTTTCTTCTTTAAATTCAATATTTTTGGACTCTTGGTTTTCTCTTGAATTTCCCAAATAGCAATCTTAAAGTAAATTGCACCATTGCATTTTTCTACTCAAATTCATTTTCATTACATAACTTTTATGAAGCAAATAATAGTCATAAGTTCTCCCCCCCTTCTAAACATAAAATTTTCTTTTGTGTATTATCATTAAGCAGACGAAATAAGCGTTTGAAAAGTATTAGTTTAAAATTGTCCCTTATTTCAATTTTTTATAGTTGTTATACTTTTTATAGTAGTTCAGAGGTTTCTGCTACTAATTTTGAAATGGCTCGTAACTTTGGCATGCATACTGAGATGAATACTGCATTCAGAGAAAGTTTTCAGTTAACATTTGAAACTTTTTCTTGTGCATGGATCAAAGTATTACAGGGATTTTACTGTCATATAACTTGATAAGAACTGTCATCTCTGAGTCCAATGCCGATTAATGTAATCTGAATTACAGTCATCTGGTAATTGGCTTCTCTACTTTCGGGCTTTTTTCATGGACTAATAAATTATTTTTGAAGACTTATTTTTTCGTTTTCTGCTGATGGTAATCTTCAGTGTTTAAATGCTCGAGTCCAATTGACGGGCCACTCATCCCAAACAATTCATTTTTCAGAATAGTGAATTGCATTTCTATTTAATTCTTACCAGATGCATATGTGCAGTGCGCCTTCGCCATTGAAGCGACCAGAAGTCGCTTCCATTAATTATGAAGTTTCTTAAAATTCATCAACTATATTCACCTGCTTTCTATAACATAAAGCAGTTAAATTTCTGTTTAGTCTGATGATTATTACGATATGAAAACTGCCTAAAGGCTGTTTAAGGACGATGACTTAGGACTAAGACTTACACATACCATCCTAAGGAGATCTGCACATACCATCGCGTGTATTGTTTTGGGAATAATTTTTATGTATGAAATACTTTAACACAAACATCCACTTATTTAATACTTTAACACAAACATCCACTTATTTAATACTTTAACACAAACATCCACTTATTTAATAGCTTCGCACTATGTTACAATAATCAAAGAAAATAAATGAAGTAGACATATTTTTAGATTTAAATAACTTTTTGTCATGCATATACATCGATCTGTTGCAATTAATCGACAAGATGATGCTTGAAGTTTATGTTGAGGATTAGGAACTAAATATTGCATATTGAAGTAATTTCACATTTTTTTGTCAAATATGGAGGGAACTTGCCACCGTAAGTCATAGACAGATTTTGCTAAAATACGTTTTATTACTCTCAGGACGATAAGTACTTATCAGCTATATAATCAACAGATGAGAAAAAATTTAAAAATTCTTGAAAAGCAGTCGATTTTCGTCACTTTTTGCGATTTTTAATGCGGAAACGGAAGACACCAATCGGTTTCTTTACTTTACTCCCTCTTTTTATTCCTTATCGATTCACAACTTTACCCCGGAATAGTGACATGAAAAGAAAAAAAAAATTTTTTTCGACCCACCCTAATGTACACCCGGTAGAGTGTACATTAGAAGTCTTTACAGAACAAGCATTCTTGTGTACTTCATCCCTTAACCTACATCAACGTGTCTGACACTTGCATCGAATTACAAAATTCTTGCTATTTAAATCCTTAATTAAGTCAACGTAACTATTAATTTGAAATACAGAAATCACTTGGACACTCTTAAAGGTCTCAAGTATCCTTTACCATCTTAAATATATTGAAATAATAAAAAGTATCCCAAATGGGTTATGTCATATAATTAGGAGGCTAAATAAAATCGTGGGGCAAAGGATCAAAACTGCTCACCGATGATCTGAATTGTGGAAATATACAGGTTTTGAAATCAGTGTGGAAAAAATGTACAGATAACCGTAACTATTTTTTCCGACCATACAAAATAATTAGATGGCGCTGTTATAGATCTCGACATTCTAATAGCCGTGAAAGTAAAAATATTGGAACGTCTAAGCTGCGTCTTCCAAAATTTTAATTTTCAGCACAGTTTGAACTGAGGTTAGTAGAATATTTTAACTTTATTCTAATATTTATTGTGTAGAAATGAAATTTCGTCGATAAATTTAATCCTTAAAAATGTTTTCTCCTGATTTTATGCACCAGACTTTCGAATCTTTATATTATCACATGATGGCTAATAAGATCTTCTTATTATTAAAATATGAAAAGGAATGAATCGTAACTTGGACAAACAATGTAACAAACGTCTACGTTTATGCTCTGTTCCCATATATAACTATTTCTTATAATATCTTGCTGTTATAATTATTTGTTGCAAATGGAAACAGTTCAAAATCACTTCTACTAGTATGCTCAAAAGTGGAAATTGTCTTTTCACTTATTTTGTACTTCTGGTCATTACTTTATGATTAATTATTATAAAAATAGGAAATATTCAGATGAATTTCATTTCAAATCCACTTCGAGATGGTGCCGAAAGTCAACCAGATGATTTTATAAATAAAATTGCGCTTAAGTATTTGAAAATAACGATATAAATATGTAATACGATGCACAATTTAAGTATCTCTTGCAAATGCACGCCCGCTTTGAGGTTAACATGTTTCGGATGTTATTTAATGTGCTTCTGAAAATTATGCTCAATAATAATCGTTACGCACAGTGAAAGCAATCAATCCAGGCTCAGCAAGACATACAAATATAAACTGAACCATTATCATGCTACGATTGTTTCGGGCTAGAGATTCGAACCGCCATTTTTCCTTTCTGTTCCTTCAGTATAAAAATTTATTTGAACTTGCTTTTTAACCCTTTGCTCCCTGAAAATTAATTATTTGTATAATTATTTTGTAGAAAACTATAAAATATGAACAAATTAATTGATATTATTTAAAAAATTAATCTGCGATTTGTTACAACTAAGGAGGTATTTCTTTTAGCTATCGAAGTCAAGAAACGTCCGTGATACACAGTCTAGAATGATCCCTGAAAGGTGACATCCGAATGCAAAGGGTTAAAAGTACTTTAGGTATACTTAGTCCAGTCAACAAAGGTCCAAAGTGGGGGTGAAAAAACATTAAATCATATAGTTTTGAAAACTGATGTTCGTGAGGGGCTTATTATAAACATACTAAAAGTCCCCGGTCCTTGGGAGTGAGTGAGCTAGCGGTGCATTTTATTTTTCTTCCAACTTTAATAGTTTCTCAGATAATAGTTCTCAAAGGTTCGCACCATCTTGGATTTCATCCCCCCCCTTTTTTAGTTTTTCTTGAATATCTCGTAAACTATTCTGGTTTCATTTTTCAAATTACAATTTATTTGAAAAATTAATGATCGTAAAATTCCCTACAAATATATATATATATATATATATTTCTTCCAGCTTTAATAGTTTCCCAGATAATAGTTTTCAAATGTTGCCGTCATCTTGGATTTAATTCCCCTTTTTTCAGTTTCTCTTGAATATCTCGAAAACTATTCAATTTAAATGTGATTTGAAAAATTAAAGAGCGTACCATTCCCTACAAATGGATGCTTTGATTTTTCTTCAATCTTGAGATTTTGGTCTGAAAGTGAATGAACTTGTAAAAAGTCTTAGTTGATAGTCCAGTCAACGAAGGGTTTTTTAAAAAAAACATTAAATCGTATAGTTTTGAAAATTGGTACACTTGTTCGTGAGGGGCTTCTAATGAACATACTAAAAGTCCCCGGTCCAGGGGGATGAGTTCGCGCCGCCATTTTAAATTTCATCCCCCTTTTTTAGTTTCCCCTGAATATCTCAGTTTCCAATTACAATTGTTTTAACAAATTAAAAACCTTAAAATTCCCTTCAAACAAATACTTTTATTTTTCTTCCAGCTTTAATAGCTTCCAGGATAATGCCGGTTCCCAAAGGTTGCCGCAATCTTGGATTTCATCCCCCTTTTTTAGTCTCTCGTAAATATCTCAAAATATATTAAATCTCAAATTACATGTAATCAGCAAATTAAAGAGCTTAAAATTTCCTATAAACACATGCTTTTACTTTTGTTTTAGCTTTAATAGTTTCCGAGATAATGGATTTCAAAATTTGCTACAATCTTGGATTTTATCCCCCTCCTTCTTTTTAATTTTTCTTAAATGTCTCGGAAACTATTAAAACTAAAAAAAATAAATAACAGCATGCATTTATTGGGAATTTTCCGATCATTCATTTGTTGTATTACATATAATTTGAAAATCAAATAGTTTTCGAGGCATTGAAGAAAAACTAAAAAAGGGGGATAAAATACAAGTTTACAGTAAATTTTGAGACCCATTATTTCAAAAACCTTTAAAGCTAAAACAAAACTAAAAGCTTGAGTTTGTAGGGAATTTTACTTTATTTATTTTCTTATTACAAGTAATTTGAAAATTGAATAGATTTCTAGATATTGAAGATAAAATTTATTTAGTTTCTGAAATGAACGGGATGATTTTGGGGGATGGAATTCATGATGGCGGCAACCTTTGAGGCACATTATATGGGAAACTATTAAAGCTTGAAGAAGAATGCATTTTTAGGAAATTTTACGCTCTTTAATTTGATAAAACAATTGTAATTTGAAAATTGAATACTTTTCGAGATATTCAGGAAAAACTGAAGGGGAATGAAATCCAAGATGGTGGCAACCTTTGAAAACCATTATCTGAGAAACTATTAAAGCTGGAAGAAAAATAAAATGCATGTATTTGTAAGGAATTCTGCACTCTTTAATTTGTTAAATAAATTGTAATTTGAAAACTGAATAGTTTTCGAGACACTGAGGAAAAACTAAAAAAGGGGATGAAATCCAAGATTGTGCTGTGAGCTCACCCCCCAGGACCGGGGACTTTTAGTATGTTTATCAAAGGCCCCTCACGAACATGTGTACCTATTTTCAAATTTATATGATTTAATTTTTTTTGGAAACCCTTCGTTGACCGGACTAATTGAAGCAAATCAGTTTTGATCGGGTAATGCAGGCAGGAACCCCATGATAGGGTTTCAACAGGAATAATATAAAAAAATTATAGATGTTTCAAAAAGCAGGTTTATTAACCTTCCAGCGGGCGCGCTTACGCAGATTTCACGACAGATTGTGCAGCGTATTACATATATTTATCGTGTTGTTTTACAAAAATAATTTTATTTATGTTATCCGTATTTATTAGCCTAATAGTAAACAAAGATTTCAGAAATAAAATTGTACTTAAATATATAAAATAACGATTATAAATATATAATACGATGAACAATCTAAGTATCTCTTGCAAACGCCCGTCCGCTGGAAGGTTAAATACTGTGGACATAAAGTTACAGAAGGTGAGAAAAATTAACATCTGAAAATAATACGAGCTTCGAAACAGCAAAATATTCTTTTACGAAGTCGTTTAAACATACCAGGCAAATAATGAGCTACTGCTTCATTTACTCTTGCTGAGAGATCCTTGTATATCATTTGAAGAACTCGAATGAGCCGGACTATCAGTGGAAGATACGGGCCATAGTGGTCTGATGATAAATATTGGGCTTACGTATAGGTCGATTCAAGGCTCGAAACCCTATTCTCCCAAATATCTAATAAAATTCATAAAATCTTATGTCGTGTTACGAACGTCCTCCAGTAAATGTTAGGTTGACAGATTACTTTTAATATTAAAAATAATGCTTAGTTTTTTTGTTAATATTAAGTTCTAGCAAACATAAAATCTCAAATTTTCCTTAGAAACGAAGACAACTTAAGAAACGAAATGGATGATAAACCCCTTGATCTTAGCAAGAAATCTGTCTCTTCAAACACAGAATCTCAACTGCTCCCTACAGAGAAACAGCAAGAATTTGTTGAAGATATACGACTAATTCCCAACAGAAGTGTCTCTTATTATGAAAAAGAATTCTCGGAACCAGTGAAAAAGTGCAAGAGATCAGTTGAACAAGTAGGTATGAAATCAAAACTCTCATCCCATACAAGTAAAAGATGCGATACTCCAAAATATGACGATAAGATTCCGGGAAGTTGTGTGATGATGAAGAGAAAAATGAGCTATGAACCTGCAAGTAATTCAGGAGCTAAAAGACACAAACCTTTTGACTCTACTTCTGATACAAAGAATAAACATAAACCGACAACACTTGGTGATCCGAACTGCTGTGAGAAATCTTCAGCAGAATGCATCGCTTCTATTCCTTCAACAAGTGCAAGTTCAAGCTGTAGTTATGATTCTCAAGGAATTCGAGTACGTTTAAAGGAAGGTAATGAAAAATTAAATTTCGTTTGTGAGTACTGTAGTAAAATTTGCATTTCCAGATCCAAATACAAGATTCACGTTCGAACTCACACAGGTGAAAAACCTTTCGAATGTCTGTACTGCGATAAAAGGTTTGCTATTAATAAGAATTTGAGAGTACATGTCCGTGTGCACACTGGAGAGCGCCCTTTCCGGTGCCAGGAATGCAAGGCATTTATTACCAAAAGTAATCTTAAACGGCACAATAGGATCCACACGGGGGGGGGAAGCCTTAGAA
Source organism: Araneus ventricosus (assembly GCA_013235015.1). Taxonomy (NCBI): domain Eukaryota; kingdom Metazoa; phylum Arthropoda; class Arachnida; order Araneae; family Araneidae; genus Araneus; species Araneus ventricosus. Next base: position 26,334 of record BGPR01013678.1, on the reverse strand, counting down.
ATGTGCTATCTGCGGGTAGGTATTTCAGAAGAAAATACACTCTGAATCGTCATAACAGCACTGACCAAGAAAAGACGAATGAATAAAGGTAATTATGGAACTTCAAATTGCAGGAAATTCCCTCTCGCATTAATTACGGAACTGTTTGTCCCAAATCACTTCTAACTGGAGATCTAGTGGTGTTTCTTTCATCTTTCGAATGCTGTCAAATGCTACCCATAGTTGATGAGGTTCATGAAGAAAACTAAATATTTTCGCCATAATTACATTTTTATACTTTAGGTATCGAGTATGCAAAACGGTCGTTTCTGTCAATAAGAAAAAAATCTTTCATTTGTCCAACTAAAGCTGACAATTTTAGGTCGAGTGTGAATAGGCAGAAACATGAAGAGATGTCAAATAAAGCATAAATTATTGAAGTCATTTAACTGAATCCATTGGAACTTGAAATTCCAGGAAATTCATCTTCAATTCCTTTTTCCATATATAGAATCCATTGTTAGTCTGAAATTTTTTTACTGCAGTACGCCTGGTGTTTTATCTTTTATTGGAAGTTATCAAATATCACTCGTAGCCACGCATTGAATAAAACCATGAAGAAGCGTTAGATGTAATATTTTATCCTTATTTACATTTTATTTAAACTTAGAGAAATTTCAGCTCCGTGTAGTCAATATCTCAAGACTGTAAAATTTCTTGAACTAATCTGATAAGAAATCTTGACTAACGTCTCGTCTGTGTTTTTAAACTGACTAGCATTGTAAAACTCTACTTGATTTCACTGATAATTTGATTTTTGTTTCACATTGTAAATCAGTATATGCTTTTACTGATAATTTGCTTTTTTATTTGGATTACAATTTACTTGTCAAATATTTGAAAATTTCAATTAGCTCCTTTTATGATTTGTTGTAAAAAATCTGTTTTCAGCTGAAGTATTAAATTTTTGTTCTCATCAGTGGTTTTCAAAATGAAACACGCGTTTAAAGAAATTTTGATAATTTTTAAAATCGATTCGTGCAAATTTTCAATTCCCTTATTTAACTGACTACAGAAATGGATTTTTTTTAAAAAAAATTATTGAACCTAATTCTTTCTGTATTTTTAAAGACGAAATTTTTAATGTAAGTTGAAAATGGTTTCCAAATTTCACATCAACTCAATCACTGAGATAAATGTCGGACTTTTGGCAACCCAATTTATTCTTATCATCTGAATGTGACTGTCTAAAATATTCATTTATATTTCTTACGAGTATGATAATTTTCTCCGCTGATAGATAAATTTTTTTGCGATTTATTATATCTCGAAAGGCATTAAAAAAGAATCATTTTTTAATCTTTAAATTCTGAAAAAGCTTCTCCCCGTCTTTCGAATCGAAGAAAGGATACTGTCAATGACCATTAAGGTCATTGACAATATCCTATTTCTTCGATTTGTACCATGATCTTATTAGGATTTCATAAATATTTAATAAAATGAGAATATTTAGATAGTCAATAAAAGATAATTTCTACGGGGGAAGTTGATAATAATGAAAAAAATAAAACTGAAAGCCTTAAGCCTTCTCCTAATCAGCTTCTTATATGGAAGACGCATTGTAAATTAATATAACTTCTATATCTAAAACATTAAAACAAATATTGAATTAGTCTTAAAAACTTCTATAAAGCTAAATCTATTCTTTAATTAACTGTATGTAAAAAAATTGAAAAATATGTTACAAATATGTTTATTCAAAATCATTTTGTGTAGTAATTTTGTAAAAACTTGAATGGATTTGAAGTTTAATAATGTAAGTTTTCCCATTTGAAATGTTAATTAGAGGAATGTTTTATAAGTAAGATATTAAAAGGATTTTCATGTTTTATTTCATATTACCTTCATCACTTTTAAGAAATTTGATAGTTTTTACTTTTAGGCCTGTTTTATGTATTTAGACATTTTGAAAAGTTTCTGTTCTTGGTTGTTTAATTTGCATAAATTGTGTGTAAATGAAGGAGTTTTTTAATCTTTTAATTCACTGAAATTTTTATTTAGGGATGCAAGTTAAAATTAATAAACATTTAATTCTTTTCTGTTTTCCTCATGTAAAATAATGAAGAGGGACGAATCTTATATTTCTCTTGATAACCTTTATTACTTTAAATTGGAAATTTTTTATATCTTCGATAATATTTTTGTTCTTGTACCAAAATAAATATTGTTTACTTTCTCTTCCGTTGTTCCTAGAGATTTTATATGAATGTGAATTATCTTCATTTTTACCTTAATAAATTTCATCATTAGAACACAAAATTATTTCTTACTAAGCTTCCGACGGGAGACAAATTTGCGGAAAACAGAGTAGAAAGTTTCTAGCTGAGAACAATGTCAAAATTTAGTGCGTGTTCGGCAATTTCTTAAAAAGACAATTTTCATTGCATTTTTGTGTAAATAATCTGCTTTTAAGAGCTTTTTTATATCAGGAAAACATTGATTGCTGTTTTCCTTAATACACTAGTGAGCAGTTTTAGCTTGCGAAAAACTTGGAGTTAACCTCCCCCCCTATGAAAATGTCGGGTATTTTCTACCCTACCGGGGGTACTGCGAGTTCGCGGATGAGAAGCTGCCGGATAAGTAAGGAGGTTCTAGCTTCTCGGTGGGTACAGTGATGGAATTGTGGCTCTCAGGGCCCATCTCCAAAGACGGGTCGTACCCCTATAAAACGGGAGGGAAGGGTTGTTGCATCACCCGCTCGTAATGGGGGTTATTATGTGGGGGGCCACAGTGCCCCATGAATTCGTGGCGGCTGGTCATTCAAGTAGACCCTAATGCCAAGGCAGGGCGGAGTGATGGCTTCTTGTGATTAGGTATTTCCTAGACACGCTGCTGTAAAATATTAACTTTTAAGAGGGTAATTAATAAAATTAGGTTGTATTTGGGTAAGGGATAATAAGTGCAATTATTTTAAACAATTTTTATTTAAAAAGCAATGGAAACAATGTAAATATAAATTGCAAAATCAATAAAAAATGTTCAAAGATCAAAATACTATGTTAAATCATGAAGTATGACGAATTTTATATTTCGCTTCATAATTGTTTTATTTTCAGTTAGAAATTGCTTATATCGTTGATAATAGTTTTGTTCTCGTATCAAAATAAAGAAATATTGTTTACTTTGACTTTGCCGTTGTTTCTAGAGATTTTGTTTAAATGCAGTTTTACCTGAATATCTACTATAATTCGGAAACAAAGTTATTTCAAACTAAGCTTTCGACAGATTTTCAGGAAACTGTGTAGAGAGTTAGTATCTTTATAGCTGTGAAAACAACAGTTAAAATTTAGTGTGTACTCGGTAGTTTCTTAAAAACCGTCGCTTAACAAGCTAAACCAGATATCTCAATTTTCGGAAATTTTAAAATTGAAAAAATACTGAATTTTTCGCAACCAATAACAATTATTTCTGAAATTTTTTTCACATTTCATAGGAGCATGCAATCTCATGTTTATATCAGATATTAAAAAAAAATCCAGAAGTATTCATATTTTGTTACAAAAAAATTGAGTATTTTCTCTCACTTTGAAATTGAAGCGACATAATGCAACTTTCATTTCATTTTTTGGTAAATAATCTAGCATGGCTCTTTTTTCATTATTTAGAATATTCCTTACGGAAGAAATTTTTAAATTGAGTATTGTTCTATGCGACATGGAATGCTGGTTGCTTTCCGTGATTTTCCCCAAATTTCAAATGATATACTTAAATTTATAGCTAAATTCTAAATGAATGGACATGCTTGTGATTTGAATGTCAATATATTAAAAAAAATGTAATGTAATAAATATTAAAACTGAAAAAATGCAACTTCCTGAGTAAGATTAGGAATTTTAAATCGGAGATTTAACATAAAAATGCAACAAATATTTAATGACTGTTTACAGTTTTCGTTGATCCATATAATAAGGATATCACTTATGTAATATCGCGGAAAATTAATCTTCCAGTAGTCGCACGTTTGCAGGAGATACTTAAATTGTGCATCGTATTACCAACTTACATCGATTACATAAATAAATGCCTTCATTTTTGTAAAACATCACGATATAAATGTTATTCGATGCAAGATATACGTATCTCATACATACGTGCGACTGATGGGGGGTAATTTATCCTTTTCTGTGTAGCATGCATGTATTATTTTCTGTATTTATGTATGCTGTGTGTATTGAATAATTCTTAGTAAGATATAATTGAAAACAAAACATTTCAACTATCAAAGGTTGAGTTGGAGAAAGAAAAAATAAATTACAGTCTGCATTGAAATTCTTTATACACTTTTGTTTTCACTCGACTTTTTTCAAATTTATAAGGGCCACACCAACGGGAGAACGTTTGGCCACTACGTATGATTTAGCGTGCAACAGGCCCCATACACGGCGGATCTTCAGAGGAATCGGGTTTCGAATCGGCAAAGTGCATTCAAATAAAAGTATAATAAAAATGGCTTTTAATATTGTCCATTTATTCTTGCAGTAAAAAGTAGATTTTTTTTATTCTATTTTCTTCTTTCCAGGCTTTAATTTATTATTATAAATACAAAGAGATTTTTCATATCAAAAATATTTTTCAAATTCACCATTAGATCGTGCCTCTAGTACGGAATCAAAAATTAGTTAAATTTGTAGATTGGCTGATAATTAAGTTTTGAAAATATTAAAAGTGAGTTTTGTCATCTAGAATACATGATTGCACACTATTTAAAAATTCTAACACATCAGGAAGTGTTTGTAAAGGCAATTACAAAATCCCATCCAAGGATGGATCTTGCAATTACTTTACAACTTAGCCAAATTATTCGGAAACGAATGAATTAAGTCCTTATATAAGCAAACATTCCCAATATATTCATCGGAAAATTCATAAATAATTAGTAGTCTGTTTTTTCCACCTTTCTCACCGAAATGTATAATATCAGAATAATGTTTGAATTATTGGGTTGTAATCCGTTATCTTGTAGCATAGTTCTAACCGCTTCTATACTTGATCTGTTGAATCTTTCCGCAACACCATTTAATACAGGTGTACATATAGATATATGTTCACTCGCTTTTAATACCCAAGCCTCTTAAAAATTTCTCACATTCTCTACTGCGACACTCCATTCTGTTGGTGAATCTTCAGACTTTTAAGTTTTTTTTTCTTAATTCTCTTACCGAATTAGATTCTTCTAGTACTTATTACATTTACCACAGAGACTTATGTTCTGCAAATGGCAAACGGGGGGGGGCGAGAATAAAAATGCTGACGAAATATTGAAAAAAGAAACCAAGATAAATTAAAATTGCAAGCAGGTCTCGTGGTTGACAAGCCGAATCATGAATGAAGGCAATACTGCACACGCGCGGAAGTCAATTGCTGCTATTTTATACATTTTTCTACCGATTATAGTGCAAGAACTGTTTAATGGTACTTGAATCTCTTCATTAATTGAGAATTTCTTAAAATTTACCTCATTCCAACATATACTAAAGCTTTTAATACAAATAATTATATAATTTTAATATTTAACAATTTTGGTCAACTTTTTGTATATTTCACCACTGTGCAGCTCAGCGTTATGTTAACTGGAGTCTCCGGCAACACTCAACTCATGCGTCCGCCTGTCCTTGACGCCATCCAAACTTCCAAGCAAACACTATCTAAAAGGCAGTCTACATAACGATGGTGAAAACTACAGAATACTCTTTTCGATTTATCATTTTTAATTAAATCGCAAGCGATGTCTCTTGAAACCGAATGTAGAATAGTTTACTAGTCGCATAACTGTAAAATGCATAGTGAGAAGACTTTTGAAAAGTCCTTCATCATTCTGAGAACTTCTTAAGTCGACCTTAGTCATCTATTTTGCGTCTTATTACATTATTTTCTTTATTGTACTACTAGCTGAAAACCCCGGGATCCACATTTTTTCATATACCGGCCTCCTGTTTTTTCCCCTAAAAATATTGTCACCAACTTTTCCCAACAAACGTAAATCTTATTTGAATCTTTTCTTGTTGATTTAAATTTTCAAATGTAGCCTTTTTATCATCTTATAACAGTATGGTTTGAATGAAAATGCGGGGGAACATTTATTTTAAACAATATATAATTCAATAACTAACACAGTTTTACAATGTACAAATATACTTATACTGTATAACTTGATTACTACGAAGCTTCTAAATAAAATGTTTTCTAAATCAGATAAAGCAAGTCAAAATCGCTCGAGAACAATTCTTATTCGAAAGAATTTCGCTGAAGAGAAATGCTCGAACAAAAAGAATACTTTTAACCTCAGTTAGGGGAATAAAAACTAAATGTAAATACTCTCTATTAATACTATAAATAGAGTCAAATTGAAACTCACATCAGGTAGTAACTAAACTAACGTCATTGGATATTTGAGTGCATATTAAAAGTTACGAAATAAAAACGGAAGTTAAGTGCATACTACGAAATAACAGCGGATGTAAGAAGCCTACCTTGACCAAAAAAAGTAATATTTTCGTAGCTTTAATAGTGGTAAAAACACATGAATAGAGGATTTGATGAAACAATATATTAGTTTGAATTTTATTTTATAACAATAAAAGCATTGTCGCAATTTGAGTTAAAAATGAATTTTGCAATGTTAATTACAGTTAGAGAAAAATTTTACAACGATTAAATTGATATCATTAAAAAAGCTATTTTTTTTCTTTAAGGTGATGTAAAAATAATTTTCATACCATAAGTATTTCAGAAGTTATTGGTGAAAACGTCTAAAAATAGCTTAATTTTTCTTATTTAATTAAATAAATGAAAATCTAATTCGAATTTTAAAATAATTTTTACGGAGTTAGCTCCCTCTTGTGCTAATCCACCACAGTGCTAAATTTGGTTGTCGAAAGTCCAACGGTGTGGACGTGCATAAAGAACCAAACACGAAGAAACAAACACGCACACATACTTTCCTCTTTTATAGATATATATATAGGCAATAATATGGTTTGAATGAAAATGCGAGATAATTTAAAACAGAACATTTATTTTAAACATTATATAGTTAAAAAACTAATACAGCTTTACATTGTACAAATATATTTATACTGTATAACTTGGTTACTGCGAAGCTTCTAAATAAAATGTTTTCTAAATCAGATAAAGAAAGTCAAACTCGCTCGAGAACAATTAGCATTCGAAAGAATTTCTCTGAAGAAGAATGCTTGAACAAAAAGAATAATTTTAACCTCAGATTGGGGAATAAAATTAAATATAAATACTCTCGGATAATACTATAAATAAAGTCAAACTGAAACTCAAATATGAAATAACATTTTTCTACTCTTTTTAAACAACGTTGTCAACGTTAATATCCAAAATCAGGCACTCGTTGTGATGATTCTGAAATTATATTTTGCTCTTTGTTCTATACAGCGTAACTTAATTTCAAAATCTCTGCAGCCAAAATAGTTTATTTATCAATCAATCTTCTTAGTTTCATCAGATTAAAATTTTAAGAGCACATTAATTTAAAAATCGAGTTTTTTTAATTCATTATATTATAATTTTTTTAATTTAATGTCCCTATAGTAAAAAAAAATTGTTTTCTAAAAATATAGAATACTTACGAAATTTAAATTTCTCAAAATAAAGAAACAGGACTTAATTACAAGCTAGTCTTAACTATTTATCAGACACTATCGCATTTTCTTACTTACATGCCCGCAAACTTAGTTTAAGTAAGCTCTCTCGTATGAAATATTAAAGATGTTTCCTATGGAAAATATTAATTAAGCCAGAAACTCATTAAAATTACTAAGTGTTTGGCAAGTAAGGCATTGCATCACCATCCAATGTATCAGGTGAGACTTACTTTTAATGTAAGAGTAGACAATAAAGGGGAATGGATGAATTTTACGTTAGACAAAGGTACATTCAAAGAAACTAACAAGTTGGCTTTACATGACAAGGTTATTCAATAGAACACAAATAGATTGGGAAAGACTGAAACAACTTATTCTACACAACTTGTAGATAGTATATGAAATAGTAGTGATAGCTTAGCACTAGATGTGAGGTATCAATATCTTGTGAATACTTAAAAATAAATAGGGTAGAAGAATTAGGATAAAGATAACAGACGAAATTTGTTACTTTTAATCTTTAATCCTACAAAATTTGTGTAAATATATTTAAGTGGGTGCAAGAAACATATAAAAATTTAATTTGGAATTGAGTTTTTAGTTAAAATTAATTAATGGTTCGTTTAATAAACTTTATTACTGATGTACTCTCAAGTCAAAAATTCAATAAACAATAATTTTAGGTTCGTTATTAAATACTGAAAATAAATGATAAATGTAAAAAAATGACAGTGATGCATGTATGAATCGTTGTGTACAACATTGTATTTAAGATAAATGTTTCAGAGTCTGAAAAAATTATAAACATCGAAATTTCAACTAATAATGATATTATAAAACATATGTTTTTATAGTTTTTGAGCTGAATGTGGAAAACTAAAGTAGTACAAATAAACAATGGTAAATTGAAATTTTTTAAATAAATTATCAGATGAGCACTTTGTTTACCGCGTAGCTTCATTTTGTAGTTATAACTTTTCAATAGATCAAATTTCATGAGTGAATGCAATGTATGATTTCTTGTGAGACACAAAAAAAACCTAAAAATTAACTCATAACATTTTATTTTCCCAGAAGAAAAATGAAAAAATGATATATATATTTCTTCTGTTTGAATAATTTGTCTGAACGGATTTGTACTTTTCTGTTAAAGTTTTCTTCAGAGAATATTTTTATTACTTAAAATGAGACTGATATCGTCAGCTATGAAATTAAAATTTGTGAGGCCTACAAGCGTGAAAAAAGTAATCAGTATGAATCATAAACAGCGAGAAAGTAAAAGCAGATAAAAATATTATTTAGTACATTTTTCAGGTATTAGAAATCACGGCTGAAAACTCATTAGCCTCTTATGTACGAATACAAGCTTGGAATATATGCTTTACCAGGTATTTTAATACAAAAAAGAAAATGCAGAAGAAATAGAAAAAGAAAAACAATAGCGATAACAATAAACCTTTTGCTCGCCAACGCAGCAGCATCCAGTAATTGCATCAATAATATTTTCCATAATTAAC